>JAXCGZ010002149.1:0-5000 GCA_037179515.1 Halocaridina rubra
GAGAGAGAGAGAGAGAGAGAGAGAGAGAGAGAGAGAGAGAGAGAGAGAGAGAGAGAGAGAGAGAGAGAGAGAGAGAGCGAGCATCTCATTTAGCAGTTACGAAGAAACCACTATGCTAACTTATTGCATAGATGGTCTTAACATGTTTTCCATTATATTTATTTCCTTTTGTTTATTATTATTATTATTATTGTTGTTGTTGTTGTTGTTGATCTTAGAGAAGTGCATTATGTTCGCGTCCATAACAATATGCGTGAAGTACTGTGAGATATGACATTTTATTTGTATTGACCTGTACGTACTTATATGGTTTTAGTTTATACACAGAGGTGTATTTCACCTGTATTCTTAGAGACAAGGGACGCGAGTCTGGTCTACAGGACGCGTGGCAGGTTTCCGGGAAGTTTGGCCGATGGGGTCGCTTGCCCCCTGGAGGCATATGAAGGGGCAAACATGTCACTTTGGCCATCAGTACAATGCACATGACTTTATAACCTAAATACTTGCTCTCGCATACGCACATAGTGTAGGATACATTCATACATACATAATGTAATATACGTAAATACATACATTCATACATAATGAGGCTTTAACCATGCTGTCGGAGAAAAGTAAGTGAAGGCCCATTAACGAAACTGAAAAGAAAAAGGTTTCAATTCATTGTATATTTTTTACCTCAAGTGGTCACCTTATCAATATACACATTCGTATATGAGTACACAAAATATGCCTCATACATGGGTGAATGATCTCTTATCATTTCGAACTTGACTTATGCGGGCAAGAACTTGCTAGCTATTGCATACTAACAAAGTGTAGTCTAGACAATGCAAATTTTTATTCATACAGCCAATATGGTTTGGTACAAACGTGGTTGTTATATTAATATTGAGTGCAAAAATATGTAAATTGAAATAGTAAGAGTTTCTCATTATTTAATTTCATGTTTACAAGTTTAATGTGATAGTATAAATATGTTGTTTTCTGGGGCTTCTCTGATTTAAAAACATTCCTACAGAACAAAGAACGATACATTCCTGATCTCTTAATTAATGCTTGAGCATGTATGCATTTAATGGAGTGTAAAAGTCCGAAAGTATACGAGCAGTGTTCAGTTATCCTTGACGCTAGGTACGACTGAGAGATATGTGTGAGTTGCAGTCGGTTCGGCTCTTTTTCAGAAGCACACCTGTTTTTCACCACTCAGAGAAGTCATTAGACAGAGGAAGCATCAAGTTCATTGGTCAAATTTGAGCCTAATTTTTAGCCCTATCTGAGGGAAAACACCTGCTTTGCCGGCTACAGGAAAACGGAAATAGCGTTGTGTATTGGTAAGCAGGTGCGCCAATGTCCACCAAAAAGCTACCTCTTTGGGTCTGGGCAAGAGAGGTGTATACTGTGTACTCTGAGTGAACGCACACACTCACGCATTCACTCCCATTCGCCCACACTGACCGAACATCCTACCTTACACGCACACACTCATTTTGCAGTTAGTCTCTCACTCAGGTGGCTTCGAGTAGGATATACACGGCAGATTCACACATCGATTATTCCTTATTGGTTAGATATTCTAGTGTTTAGGAATTACAGTGAATACTAGTAAAGTGATTATAACCATATTTACAACTATTGAAGTGAGTTTTATTCTTACAATAGTGAAACACTTTTCCCCCCGGTTTTGTGGATGTGCAACAGCATAGATTGAAATAATTAACTCGTATGGTTAAAAAATTATATGAAATGATGTTATATATATATATATATATATATATATATATATATATATATATATATATATATATATATATATATATATATATATATATATATATATATATATATATATATATATATATATATATATAGCATTTGCTAATGCGAGATTTCTTCATATTAATTTATAAAAAATGGAAAATCGTTGATCTGAACAGTAATTGGCCATTTTGAGACACTGAAGAATAATGAAAAATCAGAGTAAATAGAAAAATAATAGGTATTTATTTCCAAATTGAAAGTATTGCCATTATTGTCACTATAGATCGTCGTGTTAATCTTAAAAACAGTTGGTCAGAACCTTCGTTGCAGGACTTATTAAATTTGTGGTTTTCCCAGTAATCTTAATTTGTCTCTGAGAGTGGAAGCTGTGGTTATCCGAGTTACCTCAAGACATTACCATTTTCTCGTGTGAACGTCTAATATGTGAACACTTTGTGGTGACAAATATATATATATTAGAAAACTATACACGGTGTTCCCGTCCTTAAAAACCGAAAGTTCTCACTAGTTGGGTTGGGGTTGGTTAGTTTTGAGGGGAAAAAATCAAAATTTGTAAATTTTATGCTCGCCTTCGACGAGTTGATCATTTACATAATGGTTTTCCAGTGAATGTTCTGCTTACATTAGAATTAAAGGAGGTAATAGGTAAATGTTTACTTTTTAACCCCCAAGAAGTTGATAATGATAAGTATGATTTTCCAGTTATTTATGCGTGTTTTATTAAAATTATTTTGGTATAACAGGATAGGTTAAATTGGTTAGTTCACCCACGTTAGGAATTGAATTATGGTTTATACATGTCATCAATTATCAGCTCGTTTGGGGTGTGGAAGTAAACATTGACATCAGAATCGGTTAAAACAATCTTATAGTGCAAAGTCACAGCTTTAACACACCGGTTGGGTTAGGTTCGATTAAGTTTCGTCAAAAATATGCATCAATATCAATTAAAATTTTCACCAAAAGCGATTACAAAATCCTGAAACTTGTAAATAGCTTAATGTATAATTTTAACATTACCACAGGTGCTTACATGACGAACATTCGTTTTTCGTGATAATATTCCATTAGTATTACGTGACTGAAATACAAATAAACATAGAACTGTTGTTGCGTCAATCGAAACAAATTATCAGTTATCTACAAACGACTTGATGTGTGTTGCGAAGTTGTGGTGGTGGTGGTAGTAGTAGTAGTAAGGTTAGTCATTTGTTGTTATAGTAATGACTACCTCTGCTGACCCGGTTATCGTGACTTGCAAGTGCTAAAAGTCAATTATCCAGACAAGAAAAAACTGCCAGATTTTTTCAATTCGAGAAACAAGTTTCAAATATACTTCATATGGACAACAACAATTATTATTATTATTGTTGTTGTTGTTGTTGCTATTACTGGTAAACGATTACTTTCGCACCTTCATTTATGAAATTCATTACATTTAGTTAGGATAATTCAACACAAGTGAAGAAACGAGTTGATAATTGAAATAATTTATTTTTTATTTTAATTTCATTCACATGTATTATTATTATTATTATTATTATTATTATTATTATTATTATTATTATTATTATTATTATTATTATCATCATTAGTAAAGTGAACGTTAAATTCGGTGTCCTTGATTTCGTTGTCTTCTACCCCTCGCAGCCGTAGTACTACTAACCTTCGTTGTAAAAGGTGAATGGAAGGGAGCTTATTGGACGCCGTCTAAACCTCGTTTAAATCTCAATATTCTGTGAATTACATTAATTTTACAATGTGTCTTTGATATTGTGAAGTTACCTCATCGACATATATGTAAAATAAGAACATTTTACCGTTCAGTAACTAATTTTATAATAAAAGTGGTGCAAGACAAAAGGAAATAAGAAAATAGCGGGAGTGAAAGGAGTGGGGGCATCAGTCGTGGTCGCATAGCCAAAGGTTGCGCGAGATAAACCTGATAATGGAAGTTTTTGCTCAACTCTTGATATTTGAACACGATTATATTATATATGGATACGCAGTTTTTGCCTGCCATTAACCCCGTCAACTTGCTTAAATAGAAAAAAAAATGATGTATTTGAACTTAATGGTTTGAAAGACACTGTAATGCATTTGGTCTAATTATATTCCCCCGAGTTTTGAAATAGGTAAATATTCTTATTTTTTCAGATAATGAATAAAAACTCAAAATCTAAGTGTCCGAAGTGTATTTAACTATGGCCTCCCCATGTGAAAATGGCAATTTGACGAGTTCAGCTGGTTGGAGGTGTGTTGGTTTAGGTGGTAGTGGTGAAGGAGGAGGAGGAGGTTGTGGTCATTGCTGGAGATGGTCTCAAGTCTTGTAAGTGGACCTGACACCAACCAAAACCTTTTACCTGAGAGACTGATTCAGCCATTTCCTTTACCTGTCCACGACTCTTACTCATGTGGCGGGCATCTGGAACTTTGATCATTGCATTATTGAATACACTTATAAAATAATAATAATAAAAATTTCTTGAAAATGGAAGAGGTATAGACACTGATCCGGTCTTGTAGAAGAATATATACGAAAAGCAAGAACCTAGATTAAATAAGGAACTATTTATTTGACCCCCTAACCACGCCAACCATCATCAAAAATGAACATCCAAACCTATTCCTTACGGTCAGCGTTGAAGGTAAGATGAATATATCGACACGAAAAATGATTTTATCTTTTATTCTTCTGGGAGCATTATTATTATTATTGTAGAAATATTTGTTGAATACAACAGTTTTAGAGGTGTATAAGTACAACCTGTTTCTTTATCTCTATTATGATTGTTAGTAGTAGTAGCAGTAGTGTTAGTACTACTACTACAGCAAATAGTCAAGGAGACGAAGAAAACTATTTGTAATTTCCTCTGCTTAGTATTCAAGATAACCGATCGCCTCCCCCCCCCCCTTTTTTTTACACCCATTATAGCCCTAAGATAAAATATGTTGAATTCCCTTTGTCCGATGGGATGTGAAGAAGGGAAGAGACATTAGGGGCCGGGCCTTAAGGGAAATTTGATACCCTTCTTTCGTATTAATCTTTTTGTTATCGGAAATATCGAGGTGTGCCCCAGGGTCAGGTACTTGGCCGAAAGTATTCCCTGGAGAGACGCAGTACCCGCTCTCCCTCTATCCAGCGTTTTCTGTTTTGAGGTAGACACCGTATATAGGGCGGGCATTCACTTAATCCAGTGGCTACTACGCTCATAGGT
>JAXCGZ010002149.1:10000-42500 GCA_037179515.1 Halocaridina rubra
TTATTTCCATTTTGTACAATGGTTATTCAACATTAATAGTAACTTATAAGTAGACATGTAATTAAACTAACAAATAAGAGGGTTAGACATATAGTTAAATTAAATGTAGCTTTCATAGAAAATAATAATGCTGTAATAAAAATGTTACAATAATGTTAATAATAACGTAGTAAGTATGCCACTAGATACAGGATCGTTATTATCGGCATCATTTCCATATTTGTTTCCTTACAATGAGAATAATTAGTTCTTAATGAGCAGCAACTATTTGTCCAAAAGAAAACTATATAGTTTGCCTTTGAAAGCTGTGAAAGAGGATGCATTTTTAAGATGCTCTGGAATATTATTCCAGAGTGTTGGCCCTTTGATAGTGATCATCTTTGAACCTGCTTCTGTGTTTGTTCTGTGAATAAAGAGCTCACTGCTCTGTCTTGTGTTGGTTCCCCTTATATCCCTGACTGTTTTTAAATCAAATAGCCAGCTAGGATAATGATGGTCCAAAATTTTGAATACAAAAACATAAATAGCATAAGCGACCTTATTTTCTGCCCGCAGCCACCCCAGTTTATTGAGAGCTGGTGTGATGTGGTCATATTTTCTTATTGCTCCCAGGGCAACTCGAGCTGCAAAATTAATAAGCTTCTGTATTCTGTTTATCTGAGTCTTAGTGGTAGCTCCCCAAACAGTTTTGCAGTAATTAATGTGACTTAGGGCTAGAGATTCAACAACAGTTATTCGAGTGGTAGTCTCAAAATTGTCTTTTATATGTGATAAGTACATTAATGTTCCTGTAACCTTTTTGCATACTTTATCTATGTGGGAAACAAACAACATGTGGTTATCAAAGTGAATTCCTAGGTTTTTGACTGTTTTGCTAGGTGTGATAATATTGTCGCAAAAATTAATTGTTGTGTTTTCTGGAATTTGTGCTATGTGGAACCTTGAACCAATAAATATGCACTGTGTTTTACTTTCGTTAATTAACAGCCCAATTTCTTGGAAATAGGTTTTAATTTTTGACAGAGTGTTTTCTGCTCTTAAAGTTAGCTCTGGGAGATTATTAATATCACCACTAAGGAGTAGTTGAGTGTCATCTGCATATTGTACGACTAGACAGTCAGAAATGAAAGAAGATAGATCATTTACGTAAATGGAGAAGAGGATAGGACCAAGTACTGATCCCTGTGGAACACCAAATGATACATTTTTTGGCACAGAGATAATGTTTTTAAGACTGTTTACGATTAGATAGATACTCGCTAAACCGGCTTGGATCAATATTTAAGTTAATACATTTACTTAAAAGAATTTCATGGTTTACACTGTCGAAGGCTTTTGATAAGTCTAATAATACGAGAAGAGATATTTTTTTCATATCTATTTTATTATATATACTATTCGTAACTTTAAGCAGTGCAGTTTCCGTCGAAAGTTTCGGTCTGAAACCATGCTGGTTAATACTTATTATTCTATTTGATTCTAAATATGACATAAGTTGGCATGCAACAATTTGTTCTAATATTTTAGAGAAAATGGGTAGGAGGGAAATGGGACGATAGTTTGTCACATCTTCTCTGTCCCCCTTTTTATGCAGAGGTATTACATGTGCTATTTTCCAAGAGTCAGGAAACTTTTTAGTAACAATGGAAGTGTTCATAATAGTTAGAATATAGGATGCAATCACGGGTAGAGCATCTTTGATGAACTGAAATGGTATACTATCTGAACCATAAGAGCCAGAGTTTCTTAGGCTCTTTATGGTAAGAATTAGGGTAGCACAATCAAGGGGACCATGATTTTCCCTTTTCGTATTTTCTACCAGCAGTCTGTTTTGCATTGACTCGGCCAGTACCTTTTATAAAGGGGATTATTGAAATTGCAAAATTATATATATATATATATATATATATATATATATATATATATATATATATATATATATATATATATATATATATATATATATATATATATATATATATATATATATATATATATATCCCCTTTTTTTCAAATTTAATTCCGCCATTAAAATGTATGTCAGAAGAGGGGGAGGGAATTTTCCCCCACATTAATTACCCACGGTCGTTTTCGTTTAAAAAGGAGCGCGGTCTCTTTCTTTCTCTATTATTAATTATGTTTTAAATGTCAAGAACTTGTGGCGCTATAATTATGAAGAATGTCATGATTATGTTAATAAGCTAAAACGTATTTCTAATTGCGCAGTCTCTCATGCTGTTTCTATATAGGAATATCGTATCTATTGTTATTATTATTGGAAAAATATCTCCTATATCAAAATACTCAGTCTCAGAATCTTTTAAATAATAATAATAATAATAATAATAATACGTCACTGTCGATATAGGCAACGTTGTAGAAACGAATACCTCTAATTATTTTTATATTTAACGGACATTTACCTTTCATGTATAGGTTTTTACGTACGTATTCACATACGCATTTACATCACACACATGACCTCATTTTATTGGCTGGGAATATGACCTTCACATGACTGCACGTAAACGTACCACGTTTATTAATTGTAATTTATTATGTAACTGCTTTTGTGGGGTTGTTATATGGCCACACCCCTAAGCTTTAATTTAGTGGGTTATTGCAGTTTGCGTTCAGGAGTTGTAATTTTTTTTTTCTAGCGTTAGCTGGAAATATCGATAGGTATTTTGTTGTTGCAAAAATACCACCAGTTGGATAGGGACGGTGGCCTTCTCCCGCAAAACAGTACTACAAACTTCCCTTATATTTCAGTCTTTTACGAACTTCACCTTCCCTCCCTTCATTCTAGGAAAAAAAAAATTTCCTAGGGTCAACAAAACATTCCATCTTTTTAGACCATCAGACATTCCAGCCCCCATAAATTCCAGTCCCATTCCTAGTCCTATTTACCTCCTGTCATCGTTTCCATTCCTTTCTCTCCACACCAGGCTCTCCTTAACTTTCTTCTTCTTTTCTTCTCGAGACTGGAAGGCATTTGCCGAGTGCTCCAGGTGGCCGAGACTGTAGAGGAAGAATGCATTGAATTTGGGTCGAAGTATGTATTCATGTGGAAGAGAATACAGAGTTTATGTATGGAGCTTTTGGGTTTCATATTGTGAATGTGTTTGTTCCTTATCAGAGTGAATACACAAGTATTTAGATTGCTGAGTTGGGGTACATATTTTTTTTTTTTATCATATTGTATATATGAATATAAAAGTTCTCCAGATAATTTTTCTAAAGGATGTGCTGTAATTTTCTTAAAGCACATCTAGAACCAGCATTGCGGCTACGACTAACAGTATTAAGTGAATCAAGGTATCAAGGAAATGCTTTATTTACGGAAGTCGATTCCGTACACACATACACACACACATATAATATATATATATATATATATATATATATATATATATATATATATATATATATATATATATATATATATATATATATATATATATATATATATATATATATATATATATATATATATATATAATCTTGCTCTCAAACCATGGGAAGTAATACATCAGTACCTTTTGTGTGTCGCTTAGACGAGGCACACTCCTAAGGTCGGTTTGGGTGAGCTATTCTCTTGTATTGAACATGAAGAGGAAGGTGTTTTTCATCTATTCATGTTATTCAATCCAGAATCGAGTAGATCTCTCCAAAAGCAAGGGTATTGTTCCTACCATCCCATACACTAGCACACACTCCCTCCCCACCATGCATGTTGGATGGCCCTCGCCCTGCACAACAGGCTTGTTGGATTTATACAAATTTTGTTAATTGTGCTACTTTATCTCCCATACTATTAGGGCTTAATGTTCACAAGTTTCAATATTTGAAATATGAAAAAATTGAGCAGTATTTTATTTAAAAAACTGTTAAACATTATTATTATTATTATTATTATTTAATTTGGGAAACTTAAAATTGGCTTTGTTCCAGTTTTTAAACACAGTGTTCTACTTAAAAATATTTTGGCTAGCTGTGGTTTTGACCACGGAGGTGGGCATTGTCATGGAAAAGTGGGTAAGACTTGGGAGAGGGCAATGATCAGTATGGGGCTAGAAGTATTTGTCTGAACTTTAAAAATTTTAATTTTTCTAGAGCGTGGTATATTGTCTAATGGAATTCCAGTATAATAAAAAGATAATTTAACTTGAATAAAAACTAGTTGAGATGAATATAGAAAAATTAGGAAAATTCCTGATTGTTAATTAAATTGTTGAAATTATATTTACACACATTTTTCTTATTAATCGTGGATGTGTGGGAAAAAGAAGGCTCAAGAGCCTAGTGGAAAAAAAAATCTGAAGTGCTGGGGCGCTCTAATTTTTATAAGTTTTCCACCATTTTTTTTTTTTTTGAGGTATTTACATTTTTTTTTTGTTAATATATAGGCCTAGTTTCCTTATAGTTTTATTGAATTTCCAGAAGATAAATTATTTTCTTTTATAAAGTATTTTGTCATTTTATTTATTATTCATCTCAGGTCATTTTAAGTGGCTAATGATTTTTCTCTTCTTCCAGGAATTGTTTTCGCAACTACAATACAGCCATGAATCCGCCCTGCCTCCAGATGCATTACGTCGTGCCTTGGCACAGACTTTTTACAACCAGCAGAGATTTCAGTTGGGTTTCATGGATGATGCAGCTGAGTGCTTTGAAAATATTTTGCTCCGTATCCACTTCCACATTGCTAGTGGAGAAGCAGAGGACATGTGCAATGCTCGCCATTGCATTCCCCACCAGCGCTTTGCCATGACCCTTGTGGAACAGAGTGTCTGTGGAGAGTGTGGGGCTACTTCAGAACCATTGCCTTTTACACAGATGGTTCACTATGTTTCAGCTTCAGCACTAACAGCTCAAGCAAAACAGATGCAAGAAGGCATTAATGGTTCTCCAGCACAGTCACCACAAATGGTGCTGGACATGTTTGGTCAGCTCTTGAAAAAAGCTGGTGGCATGGGAGACATTCGTGATTGCCCAGTAAGTAGCATAAAGAATAATTTTTTTTAATGTAATACTTTGTATTGTCGTCTTATAATCCTTCTGGTTGTTAATCTTAGTTTCTTATCATTTATTTGTACAAACATAATATAGTCAATTCATTTTTCATGTAATATGTTAAGTTTTCTTGGAAATATTTTCTTCTTGGATATATTTGCTATGTAGTTTCGGCATGCAAAATCATACATTTCGAAGTATTGTGAAATAAAGTTGTTAATTTAAGTGAAGGTTGGCACAGTTTTTCAACAATCTATTATCTTGGTTCTACTGTATGGTTTATTAAATTTCAAGGATGCACATACACAGAGTAGTTTTAAAATTTTAATGTTATTTTCCAGAGTGCTTGTGGTGCCAAGATACAGATCTGCAGAACTCTAATGAATCGCCCTGAAATAGTCTCAATAGGAGTTGTTTGGGATTCAGAACGACCAACTTTAGAACACATAATGGCAGTATTTGCTACAATTGGTACAACATTGAGACTCAGAGATGTATTCCAGAGTGTCGTTGATGACAGATGGGCTCAGCATACCCAACACCAGCTAGTTGGTGTTGTTACATACTATGGTAAACATTATTCCACATTCTTTTACCACACAAAGCTACGTGTGTGGATATATTTTGATGACGCTACTGTGCGCGAGATTGGACCACATTGGGATCAAGTGGTAGATAAATGCAGAAGAGGGCATTTTCAGCCTTTGCTATTGCACTATGCTAATCCAAGTGGAACACCTGTACCAGTGGATAGTGCTCCAAGAGCGGTAACTCTTGTGCCTGGTCATAGGGCACAGAACCGTTCTTCTCAGTCATCATCTCATAAATCTTCAAGTGCACCAGGAGATTCATACTCTCAAGGTAATACCCGTCGTGCCATTACACCTAACCCTGAAAAGTGCGTTGATGGATCAGGCGGACCCTCGCCTAGACGTGCTGTTACTCCAAGCCCTGAAGTGGCTGCCCAAGATGAGAGTAATAGAGACTACCAAAATATTCACTCCCTTCATAACAAGATGTACCAGGAGGGCACTGGTGAAGCCCATAATGATGATGTATTTGAAACCAACACTTCCAGCTACAGACGTCAGTTGGAAAGTATCAAACAGAAGGGTTCTGTTCTTCCCAACAAACCCAACATTACAGGGAGAGGCCGTCTTGATTCTGATGACTCCGTGTATGCAGGAAGAAGAAACGATGCCCAGCGACAAGAACGACAAAGGTCGGTTAGCTGCAGCGGTTATAACCAACACGGTAATCGCAATAGCAACTCTTCTCTAGAGCAATATGAAAAAGATGGCCTCAAGATGCCCGAGGGAACAAACGTACCTCGTAGACGTGATTCTGGAAACTGGAGTGGGGACAGAAATAGTGCCTCCTCTTCTTCATCTACATCACTAGAGAATCCATACATTTTCATTGTAGGGAAGACTGGAAGGCAACCTTCATCACCAGCAAGTAAAGCACCACCAAGCCCGTCACGTGATCATCCAGAGTATGCAAATTTGGGTTTAGGGGTGCCACAACATGTTCATAATAATAGTAAGGGACAAGCACCCAGTGCAGCTCCTAATGGACAATATGACCCAGGCTATGATTCATACTCCCTCTCTTCAAATGATTCTTATCCTATCCAACAGAATCTGAAGCATAATTTACAGGTAAGTTTATTTAGGCTATGAAATGCTAACAGTTCTATCTAACAATCTTTTGAAATCCATATTTCATTCTAATGTATATAGGTTTTGTAAATTGTATGAGATGTCAATTTTTAGAGGTTATATTTAATTTTAATCAAAAGATCCATATATTTTTTTTAATAATTTAAATACATGTTGACAATACAATATTAGTTTTTTCCATAAAATAGCTTTTAAAAAATAGACTAGAAAAAGCTAGTAGTAAGTAAATGTTACTTTGAGACTCAGAAATTATTGCAAGGCAATACATACATATATATGAAACTGCACCAAACAGTAGAAATAAATGACAATTATTTTACATGTTTTAAACTATAAATGCATTACAGCAGCTTCAAAAGATTCCTGAAGCGGTGCAAACAAGTGACAGCCCAGGAACATACACAGGAGGAAGTCAGCAAGATAGTAGCAGTATAAGCACCCTTACTGAAAGTGAAGCTGGCAGCAATTGCGAAGCTTTGTGCTTGGCTGCGGATACCTTACTGGATGAAGCCAAAGCTCATGAGGATGCTGGAGATTTACCCGTAAGTACATCCCAGTGTGTATTCCAGTATTTATTTGTATTCATAGCGAAGGCTTAGCATTTCCATCCTCACTGTAAATTTATTGCTTTGCCAGAGAGAGAATAGCTACGGTGTCCAGTTGTGCAAGGAAAAGGGTAGGCTGGGTGTGATGAAGCCTTGTTATCTTCCTGCTAGCTTCAGTGGAATATGATGTAATGTTGAAAGGACCAGAAAAAAGGGGTTATCTGCTTAAATAGAACCAAAGCAATACCTATTCTTTTGATACATGGGAAAATTAAGTATTTATGTTCTTCAGGTTGTATACTTAATAATTTTGCTATTTGATATTATTTCAGTGTTATTCATCCAAAGCAGCCTGTTCTCGTAACCAAAAGGTACTTTTTTGTGTAAGAATAGTTAACTGAAAATTCAATAAGCTAGGAAGATGGCAATGCTTCACACATTCACAGTTATAAAAAAATTGTATCTACCTACATACAGTGCTTTCCATTGAGCACAAGAGATTACACAAGTAGTAAGTTAGTCATCTATGTAAATTTTATTATATTTTAAACACTGAAATTTTAAACTGATCTTTTCCCTCTCTACTTTTCAGGGTGCCCTAGATTTGTGTAATGCTGCAGCTGCCAAATCCCGAGCAGCAATGGATGCTCCATATAACAATGCTCAGTGTTTAACCTTTGCTCGAATGAAGCACAATACTTGTGTTATGAGAGGGAGATCTCTCCACAGAAGGATCCTTATTCAAGAAGAAACTGCAGCTTGGGAGGGGCAATATAAATTAGGTAAGATATCACTTGTAATTATATGCTATTCAGAGAGTATTTTGAAATATGTAAAGCTCCTGGTTTCTTATGTAGTTTTGAACATTATTAGATTGACAAGTTAAGGGATAGCAGCAGAGGCCCCCTCTGTATAGTTGTCTAAATACAGCTTTGATTTCTGATGTAAAGCTGTCTGCCCAAGTTGTAAAACTGGTGCATGGACCTGGAGTGGTAGTGTCTGTGTTATAGGGCAACCTACTCAAAAGAGACCAAACTGCTTTAACCAACCACTGCTCTTTACTAACCTGGGAGAGGCTTCAGTTGCCTGTGCAAATTCCTAATTTCTCAACGTCATAACATCAGTATTATACAATTTAATGTAAATGGCATTAAGACCAAAAAAACAAGCCATACACCTAAGAAAAACAATATATGCACTGTCATCTTACAAGAAACAAAACTAATCGGGAAACATTCAAGGACCCATACTCCATAAATAAAACTCCAATAGACAAGACCAGATTGGCAGCAGACTTATCACCCTGATACAGAAATCCATTAACTTCACAACCCCAGTGTACATTCAACATCCCTTATCTACCCCATGACATTAACAAAAGTACAATCAAAGTATATACTTGTAACAAATTAGACAACAATCATGAATACATACATTCCCCCTCAAAAATCCCCAACAGTACCAAATGACTAAACCTCCCACTTACAATATATCAACACTTCAAACATCATTCTAGGTGGCAACTTCAACCCCAAGAAATCTCATTGTTTATAGATAACTGACACGCGCAGAGGGCTGGTAATACAGAACAATAACATTTTCGTTTTAAATAACATCAAAACATATTTCACACCGACCCCATTTCCTACCATCATCCCCAGATATCACCAACTGTTCACCAAATCTACCTCTACAATATTATCGAGAACAGTCAAAATCACCTTCCCATCATCACTACCATTAAACTAAGAACTGCCCCAGCTGGCCACATACACCAATTATAATAGAACAAACTGGGAAGCTTTCACTAATGACAAGACAATTTGAATCTAATTAGTACTCCCATCACAAACCTAAACGATACTGTACACTCCTTCAACACAATAATTCAAAATGCTGACAATCTTATCCCCAGACGTAACAGGAAAAGACTGTCCCAACTTCTCACCAGATATGCAAGTCATCATCAGACAATGTATACACACTAAGGCACCCGACACACACACATGGCACAACACAAGTACAAGCACTTAACAAAGATTAACAATCAAATACTTGCACGCACAACAGACAAATTTGGAATAATTACCAATGAGAAATTTATCACAAAACAATATCAATAAACTATAAATCCCTAAATTGCATCACGTTATTGAACAGTAACAATTAAATCCCATACTGCCATCACAACAATAAGCATTATACCTTCTAACAAACAAGCAAATGCCCTCATTAAGCATTTCCCTCAGTGACAACCAACGCATCTTCAGACAGAAGAACAGTTCCCTGCAGATTCAAACTATTCAACTTTCATCAACCGTACACAATTCTCAAGCACCGTCGCTCTGGCTTTTACAATATAAGCAACTTACACCTTATATACCTTGGACCACAAGGCATTCAAGCACTCACTAAGATCTAACTATAGCTACTCACATAAGAGAGAACATCTGTAAGTATGGTGTCATCATCACAAAAACCCCATGCTCTCCTCTTCACATCATCCCATTACACTAGCCCATATTCCCTCCATAGTCGCTGTACAATTAAGGCGGTCGCAAATTACACTTCACATTCCCTTAGCTCCATCAATAATGACTGTAGAGCATAACACTCTGCGAATACCCTTCTTACAGCCCTGACAAAGAATTTTTGATGACTTCAATTGAATTTAAAGTTTTAAACAAAAACATCCACAATAACACAAAAAGATGGCTGGCAGTTGTTCACACACATGATTTGCAAGTCAATCATCAATCAAAAGAAACTTTACATACGGAGTCTGTCAAGGATCTATTTTATCTTCCACACACTATAACTTATATACGCACAATATTCACTCTCATTCACTCTAAGTACACACAGCTTCCTATGCTGATGACATAACTCACAAGTTCACATCAAAATTCAAACACAGCTTCTACATGACTTGTGGTGGCTGTGGACTCATTACTATGGTGCACAACTTCATTGACTTCATAGACAAAATTGCACCACAGTCTCTCCTCTCCTACATGGCATTTACTTCCACAAAACTACAATCAAAGGAAGCACTAGCAATATGTCAGACAAAATCACAAATACATACATCCTCCCTCAAACATCACAATGCCCATCAACTACACTCAACGATAAAAATATGTCACCCATATACCAAACATCGACTTCTACCCGAAGACAGTTGTTTGGTTTAGTGATGCTCCTGTCACAGACAGAGGTCTGGTAATACAAAATAAAACCAAAAACTCATATAATTCTAATTTGCATTCATAACCTTCACCAATGAAAAAAAAAATATCTGTACTACAAACAATACTCCTATCATAAAGAAAAAAAAATGCTTTACACTTAATAGATTAATTAAAAAAGCAAACCAAACAATAAATACCTCTACCCCCACTTCACACCACCATTCTCTTATACCCACACAGGACATTACACAACAAATATGAGCACTTAAACTCCCCAATCAACCTTAATTTATAAGAACAAACAATTACAGTACTTGCAAATGCTTGACTGTAAAACAAACTTCATCAGACCTTTAGAACAGTAAACAGTATTACAATTTCCAACTGTAACGCATCAAAATTACTTGCTGTCTTCACAACAACAGACATTTAACCCTTTTACAAAGAACCAGTAAATAACCATTTCTCTCGTGTCAGTCATCTTCACATCTGTTATGACAACCAACACATCATCAGATGTAAGAGACAATTCCCTACGGATCCAAGGTATACACCTTTCAACAACCTTTGGATAAAGCTCATCAACAACTACAAGTACTCATCTGCATGTAACCTGTACATTATAAGCAATATACTCCTTTGTACCCTCAGACCACAAAGTAAACATGCACTCGCTAACATTTTTAATCACAGCGATTCATTCAATACTCAATATCTGAAAGCATGAAAATATCACAGTCCCTCCCCATTTGGCCCATTACAATGAACGACTAATACTACAACACATTATATATCTTATTCATTCAGCCCAGTTACAAAATGGTTTCAGATTAAAACTCTACAAACACCAACTACATACACAATTTAGCTTCACCAAATTTACACTAAGTTAGCCTAGCTTTCTACACAGAAGAGACCCCAATCACAAGCAGACATCAGAATGCAAACATGGCTGCAGACCTCCACCCCCTACTCAACTCTACATGAATGGTTCACCACAGAGTTAGATTGGCCCCTGCCAAATTCAGTTACTCTACTTATAAACTGGACAGCAGAATATCATCACATTCCACATCTCACCATATATGAAATTCTAGGTATAAATTATGATACATCAATGCCAGTTACACAGTATATTACAAACATTAAAAAAACGAACACCAAGACTTAATGCCCCCTGGTTACTTGCTCAAACAACATTTTTACACAACAAATTTTTCATCAGAACAGTACACAAACAATAGATACACTCTATGATAGCATATACATATTCTTCTTTGGCTTCTAACCTTATAAAGCAAACAAAAATTGAAAATACTCTCAGGCTGCACAGCTAATACACGTACAGATAAATTTCAGTCCTCAAAGTCAATCTTGACATGAGGGGCACACATATAATTGCCTTAGCCTCCACAAACCAACTCCAGTCATGACAGTAAATGGCAGAACACCTAGCACACATCACACAAAAAGTCACATCTTCCCATCTCCTACCCCAAAGCAGCCTCTGCAACATATCTTTACCCAACACAGCTGCATGCACAAACTACCAACATCGATCCTTCTGAATCCTCCCCTCACGTTGAAGACAAGATTCCACCTGACCGGGCTGTGAAGTGGGCAACACTCGGCCCATCTGAGCTATCAGCTGGACAACTCTGTTAATGATGCCTATCCAGGATGTAACACATCACCTCATACACATCATGGAAGACTGCATTGCATACAACTACAGATGTCAGCAAAACAACATATAATTCCCTGAGAACTCTGGGAAAGCCCAGGCTCAACAGTAGGCTTCTGTTGGGACTCTGAGCTGTTCAACCAGGTAGTGTAGGGAATAATAAAAAGAACTTTGATGCAATTTAGGGCCTACCTGCTAGTATGATCCATGTAAAGCTAATATCACAATCCACTTCCAGACAACTTGCAGATAAAAAAAGGATGATCTGAAATAAGCTTTCACCTTAAAAAGGTTAAAGCATAATACCACCCCAAAAGGCTGACACTTCACACATACCACCCTAAAATGGATACAAAATGATGTCAGAGAAATATTCAAATAATCTCAAAGCAAATACCAAGAAACAAAACTGGCAAATTAAAATAAACTTTAAATTTTTATCACAGTACAAATGTCCGATTGATGCTGAAAATAGAAGTCCAAATATAAAAATTCCTCTTGCCATGAAGGATATTGGACACTTCCGTAATGCAAATGCACTACTGCTTACTGTCATGTGTCTATGGTAAAATGAGTTATTCATATCGGGCAATTTAGAACCATTTTTGACAATCTTGTGTCTTGGGCAAAATTATTATTCATACCGGGTAATAGAGGAATAACCGCTGAACCAAAGAGGAGGCCTGCATTACTAATCTCTGATTTCCTCAAACTCAAATGGAAGGATATTATTGGTTAATGTGGCTCCAATTTACTAACCATTTCTTCGTACTATAAACTTTTATCTTGTATATATCATTAACCAATGTCATATTTTTTGTATCTGTAACAAATGTTGCACAATGATAAATTACATCGACAATAATTTAACTTCCAGATGCTCCTCACCACAGTCGTCAAGGTTCTCGAGATTCTCAGCGCTCTAAAACAAGTCGTCAGGGTTCTCGAGAGGGATCGACACATCATAGCAGACAAGGATCACGTGATGCTTCAAGTGGATCCCAAGCTAGGTCTCAGGATCAACTAGACACGGCTGTCACCTTGGCTCAGACTGCTGAAAAACTCCAGAGTACAAATATCGAGATTTATGCAACACTACCAAAAAAGAAGGGAAAGAAAATATCATCAGAAAAGTTAATGAAGAAGGAAGATGTTGAGGCTCAACTGGAGAAGTCAAAAGACAAAAAGAGCAGCGACAAAAATAAAGATAAAATTCACAAGGATAAGAAAAGTGGAAAGAGTAAAGGTGTGGATAGTGACTACTCTAGTGATCACAGCTCTAAAAGCTCCAAGAAGAGCTCAGATAAAGAGGATGTTAATGCCATTGTCGAGGTAAAAGAAGAAAAACCAGTTGGAAAGAAGCAGCACAAGGTTAGACGCAAACTCCTGATGGGAGGTCTTATCCGTCGTAAAAATAGAAGCATGCCAGATCTACGTGAAGGCCAAGATGGGGATAATTCCAAGGCAGTGACAGACGACTTGGAAATCCGTAGTCTTTCTCGTCCAACAACTCCATCTGGTGAAAAAACGATGGCTGGTTACCTGAGTGAAGGGCATTTAGAATACAGTAACCCTAACCTTGAAAGGAGTAAATTGATGAGAAAGAGTTTCCATGGTAGTGTAGGTAAAGGACTTTCTCCTGCCAAACTGTCAACCGCTACCAAGGTGCCACCACCAATCCCACAGAGAATGAATTCGCAGCTATCACAAAAGACTGATAAAATAATTCGAAAAGAAGAGAAGAAGAGGGAAAAGAGACCACCATATCCTCTTCCACCAAGTGAGACTCAGAGTGAAAATCCACCGGCTTTACCCCCACGTTGTTATACTCCAGAAATCATCAACAATAACAACAACAACAATATGCTAAAAACCGAGCCTCAATCACTGCCCTACATGCACATGCCACAGTATGAGCCATATCAGAATAATTCTCTTCCATATGGAGGATCTCATTTTTCAGATCAACAAGTTCCACAACCTTCACCAGGTACTCCTACACAAATAACTGTTTGTGCAGATGTTCATCAAGAAGCAGTTGCCCAAGATCAACCTCATCAAAATTCCTATCAGCAGCAGCACCAGCCTAATCAACAATTAAACCAACAGCAGTTCCATATCCAACAACAGCATTTTCAGCAGTCACAACATATGCAGCAATACTACCCACAAGAGCAACAATCATTGCAGCAACAACAGTCATACGAGCAATTTAACCCGAATAGAAGTACTTCGTCATGGCCTGAAATCTCCCATTCAAGACAAAGTAGTGAGGACTTCCCTCCTCCACCTCCTCCTCTGGAAGAGGCCGTGGAGGACTTGAAGATCCGAGGCCTCCTTCCTCCTCCCCCTCCTGAGTCCAGGGCTACACCCGAGGCCTCAAACACTCCGGAACCATCAAGCTTGCTTGCCCAGTTACAGCAAAAACGTCAGCAGATTATAGAGAGCAAAGGAAATTCTGGAGTGGTCATTGATGATCGGGTTAAACCATCACCAAATAAGAATAGTGGTGATTGGTTGCAAGAATTGCAGGCTAAACAAGCAGCAATGAGAAAACTGCAAGATCAAAATGGACTCGGACAGGGACTACATAATGAGGCAAAGGAGAATAATCAGGACAGTTGTTCATCAGTGAAGAATCTTGCTTCCAAGTTTGAAAATGCAAGTTTAAATGGACCACAGAAGCCTGTTGATACTGATGAGGTTGACTGCAAAATACCTAATCAGCAGTTACAACCATCAAATCGTGAGACCGACAGATCAGGAGCACCTTCTTTGCCACAGGTTACTCGTGAGGAAGTGAGTTTAAGCAAAGAACTCTTCACTCGTGAATATACACAGTGTAATTCTCTTCAGTTTCCCTCACACAGTGGGCATGAAAGTAGATTAAGTTCCTCCTACAGGACTAGGATTGAGAATGCAGACGGTGTTAATACTAATGCTAAAGATAGTATTAGTGACAGTGCCAAAGATGAATCAGATCTGAACACTAGTACAGACACTACTGCAAGTGATGGAGTTAAAAAGAAAAAATCCAAGAAAAGTGTTACTTTCTGTGACCAAGTGGTATTGGTGGCAACAGCAGAAGATGAAGAGGAAGATGCTTACATTCCTAATCCAATTCTAGAGAGGGTTTTAAAATCTGCTCTCACATCATCTTCCTCTTTATCAGATACAGACACATCATCATCATGTGGAGAATCTGTCTGTTCAAGGATGAGCAGTCAGTCTCAAGGTAAAATTGGAGTATCGACCCCACAAGCTAGTCCACATTACCACAGCTCTACAAACCAGCAGTCTCAGCAGGTTCAGCATCAGTTCTCACAACCGCATCCATCTCAAGGGTATCCCAACCCCACTGGACATCTGCCTACTCATCATGCTCAGCCTGTGCCAGCTTCATTACATCCACAGCCTACAACTTCACAGCCCTACTCCAGTCAATCATATACCAACCAAACTCATCCCATTCCCAATCAGACTCATTCACCTTCGATTTCTTCTCATCAAAACCACACTCTTCCAACTCACAACCATCAAGCATATACTCAACAGTATTCTCAACCTCCCCAAACCAATAGCTCAGTAAGATTACCACCTCCCTATCAACCTCCACCTAGTGTCAACAAGATTGTGGTCTCTAATGGACAGCCAAATCAAGTGGTTCATGCTCAAGGTCAGCCTCATCCTCTTGCTAATGGATTACATCCATCACAAATGCCGCATTTGATTCCTGGTCAGCATTCGGCACGGCCTGCGCCACAACAGCAACAACAGTGGCAACAGCCACCCCACCATTACCAACAGCAGTCTCAAGCTCAGAGACAGACTCCCATTCCTTACCCTGGCATGGTACGTCAGAACAGTAGCCTAGGATTCCAGCATCATACAGAAACAGAGAGGGTATATCCTCCCTATCAGCGTGTCCCACATCCAAACCACTCACAAGGGCAGCAGCAAAGTCATCCACAGATAGTTCAGCAGAAAATGCATCCTCAGGTCCACCAACCTCTAACAGCATTGGTTAGCAACCAACCTAGTAGTTATAATGGATACTCTTCAAATGCCTCTTTTAGCATGCAGCAGCATACCCACCCACACCAGCAACAGCAGCAGCATGGTCCTGGATATGGAAGCGTAGGACGTGGAGGGGTTAAGGGAACACCAACCCATTTTTGTGGCCCTTTGGACCCATCTGCCATTTACTCAACAGTAAATAAAGTTAACAAAAAAACAACAGCTGCTTCTAGTACTAACGGTGCACTACAACCATGTAATCTTTGCAGGAAGAAATGTGTAAACCCACCCTCCACCTACTGCAATGACTGTGAGTTTTACATGTCCCGGTTCAAGCCTAAAGTGTAATACTCGGAGTTAAAAAAGTTGCAATTACAGTCATCACCATGGCAATCCCTGAGGTAAGATGGCCTAGGACTCCACTTATAGCTTGGAAATCTATCTACATTAAGGACAGCAAATACCAGATGGCAGAACGTGCCTTGGTTGTTGCTGCCTTTTTCCCTCCTCTACTCTTTTCATCCAAATTTATGTATCAGCTGTGCTGCTCCTTTCCATATGATGATAATTCATCAATTTCTGTTTTCATCATTGGAATCCTTCCCTTACCAGACTCTTCAACCTGTTCCTTGTTTTATCTTTAATCCTAAAAAACATGATCATTCCATCTCAGTTGGTGCCGGATGATGAAGCCTTCAATGCTTTTAGTTTGAATCACCCAGCACTGACAATGGTTCCTCTGTTTTCCAAATTGATGTTAAAGATATTTCAATGGCAGCACTGATGGAACTATTCAAACGCCTTTAGATGCTGTCAATATTTCCTCCGAGTTTCTGATGCATACTGAAGGTTTGAGATTACCACTCCTTTGTGCACTAACACTTTGGCGTCTTTTTGTATCACAATCCTGAATAACTTTTGGCTTAGAGATGTGCAAAGTCATTGAGTATGGCATTGGAGATAGGTGACCCAAGATATTTTCCTGGGGTATTGGCAAGTTGAATTGATGGTCTTATTTTGTTGCCTTGATTGGTGATGACTGGTAAATTATTAGTCCTCTTGGAATTCATGACGAGTACAAGTCGTAATTACACAGTATTTATCATTTAAAGCAAAAGACATGACATGAGAATGGCATTATAAATTACTATAAAATAGTCATGAAGAGTCCTAAATCATTAGGTGATCTTTCGTGCCTTGATACTACTAAAGATTGTTCGTAATAAGTACTGAAATTGTTAATAAGCATTTTGCTAGATTTTTTCTCCATGATTTCTACACAAGTGTACCTGCTGTTAGGATGTATAGGTCATAACGACATGTATTGTTCTTGTATTGTACCTGCTGTTAAAAGAGGATTCTGAGGATGTGTTGATGTTGCTTAGGCCTAATGCTATATAAAGGTCTGTAGAGCTTCTGTGGCTGACAGTCTCCCAAATATTGCTGAATTCAATGAGACTAGTTTACTTGGTATTAAAGCTCCATTTAGCTTTGAGCAATATAATACAGTAAAGCTCACTTATGCTTGCAGAATATAAAGGAATCTTCTGTCATTTGTGATAGTAGGCTAAGGATTTTTTTTTTCGATCTCATTGTTGACATTGTAAATATTTTATTAATAATGCTGTTGTTTATTAGTTCAACTTGTACATTTAAGAGATTTTATACCCTGTCCCCCACGTACACTATTCTGGTGTTCAATTGTGAATCGTACCATGAACTGTGCCAAAAACAATGTAAATTTTGTATGTAATATGTACTATGTATGTATGTATAAATCTCATGCTTTTATATGTTTGTATTAAAGCTCTATGATGCTATATAACCCAAGTTTTAATGCTTTTTCTATTTAAAACCTAACTGCTCCTAAGTACGTTTATAAAAAAATATGGAAGAAATTTCTAGATCTTAACTAGCGCTAAAATATGATAACTGAAAATTCGCAGCAATTCAAACAGATTTATTAAATTGATAAGCTCTGGTAAAGCATTCGAACCTTATCTATGAAAGAACTATCTCCATAGAAACTTTACCTCAATTCCTTGCAGACAATCTGTAGGTACAAACTTTATTCTTCTATTAATTTACTTTAATTTTAACAGCATTGTTTTTAAAGAAAAAATTGCTGACCGAACTTGACAATGATAAATATAGAACTTGCCCACTACTGGATAAGTGATAATTTTTTTTTCTTTAAAAAACCCAAACTTACTCTTAAGTACACATGCCACCTTCCCAAGAACCTGACAAACAAATGCCAATATATAACAAAAGAATACTCTAAATAAGTGGGAAAAAGTACCTACACTAAAACGTTCAAAGAATGCCATTTTATAACCAAAATAAAACTTTAAAACTTTGCCGATATGTATAACGCTCATTATGCCCAAGAAATCATAGTTTTAGAAATAATCCTGCATATACTAATATTATGCAAACTAGAAAAACCCTTGCAATGTAAGAAAGTTTACAGTGATTTTAGTATTCCCCAGAAATATTCATAAGGATATTTCTTCAAACACTGACTGACGTATGTGACACTGGTCCATCACTATTATGAGGTATCTATATTCAAACTATATATAATAAATAACTGATCAACCTGTCTGTTATAGTCCCAATACACTTTCTTCCATAATAACAAAAGATAATCACTAAGTATATAGCACTACATTAGTTGCAAGAAGAAATAATATGCTAAATTCATCATAGTACGATACGTGAACAAGAAATAGCACTGGTTAAAAGTTACGGATGTTTGTAAAGGTAAAACAAAAATAAAATAAAATCTAGCTTTGTACAGATACTGGAGTAAAAATATTACAGGTTGGATGGTATATACCTGCTGGCAAATAGGTTCGTAAATATTCACTTGAACTAGTTCAAGAGTAAAATGTTCAATACATCATTGTACCAAACACAAAACATATTTTGCTGATTAAAAGTTACATAAATGCTAACATATAATTTAAAGGCTACATACATCACAGTAGCATACACGAGAAATAATATTACTGGCTAAAACTATATAAATGGTAGAAAATAAGAAAAAATAAGGTTAAATACATCTTCGTAAGATGAGTACATATATCAGGGGTTAAAATAATAATAATAATAATCAATCATAATAAAAGTTATATAGATATCACCTGCAATATAATTATAATATAGTCTGCCATCTAAGAATTTTCTTTAAAAATATACATGAGAGAAAACGCATACTTGAAGGTGGGTAACTCGTCTCTTTGAAGGTTTCGGTATTAATTTTGGGTTAACTAAAACAGACTGTCGAAAGCAGAGATGCATGACCTGCAAGCGATATATATATATATATATATATATATATATATATATATATATATATATATATATATATATATATATATATATATATATATATATATATATATATATATCCAAGCAAGCACATTACATATGTGAAAACATGAATAATTTTTTTACCCCGACCGGGACTCGAGCCTAGGACTAAATATTACTAAGTCAAGGCGCTACCAACTACACACCACAGAAGGTATAAAAGGAATCCAGCCTTATAGCTTATATCTGCTATACTTTGGGATGAACGCATTCTATCTGAATGCCACTATGTTCATATTACAGATTCCCCAACCTCACTCGTGGCTTCATTTTAGCATTTAATTCAATTCCCAATATCATTCGGGTCATACAGTAACCAAGCAAGCACATTACATATGTGAAAACATGAATCATTTTTTTACCCCGACCGGGACTCGAACCTACGACTTATAATTACTAAGTCAAGGCGCTACCAACTACACACGACAGAAGGTAAAAAAAGGAATCCAACCTTATAGCTTATATCTTCTCTACTTAGGGATGAACGCATTCCATCTGAATGCCACTATGATCATATTACAGATTCCCCAACCTCACTCGTGGCTTCATTTTAGCATTTAATTCAATTCCCAATCTCATTCGGGTCATACAATAACCAAGCAAGCACATTACATTTGTGAAAACATGAATAATTTTTTTACCCCGACCGGGGTTGGATTCCTTTTATACCTTCTGTGGTGTGTAGTTGGTAGCGCCTTGACTTAGTAATTATAAGTCCTAGGTTCAAGTACCGGTCGGGGTAAAATTATTCATATATATATATATATATATATATATATATATATATATATATATATATATATATATATATATATATATATATATATATATATATATATATATATATATATATATATATATATATATATATATATATATATATATATATATATATAATTAGAGAGAGAGAGAGAGAGAGTCATCAACAAGTATATGTACCATTCAAATCATATACAACTCTCTCTTCAAACGGATTTAAGATCGATAAATATCCTTTAAGCACTCGTGCTTGAGAAGGGGTCCAGTTAGGACCCGAAATATAGCGCTATTTTTTTCTGTGTTGTTTCAATTATGGGCTTCCTTCCCATTTAGTGCTGTATGCTAACAATTTGTGCTAACACACACACACACAGAGGGCTGGGCAGATTGCATATTCCTAGACTTCCAGAAAGCGTTTGACACTGTTCCACATGGGAGACTTATTAGGAAGCTGCAAGCAATGGCTAGAATAGGTGGAAATGTCTTGGAATGGATAAAAACTTACTTAGAAGGAAGGGAACAGAGGGTTAGAGTAAAACACTCAGTGTCTGAATGGAGAAGAGTTAGTAGTGGAGTTCCACAGGGTTCAGTTTTAGGGCCACTTTTGTTCATGGTATATGTAAATGACCTACCAGAGTCTGTAAATTCATTCATGAATATGTTTGCAGATGATGCAAAGATTGTGAAGAAAGTACAAAAACGAGAACAATGGTAGAGAACTTCAGGAAGATCTAAATAGTCTGCATGAGTGGTCAGAAAAGTGGCTAATGAAATTCAATACTTCATAATGTAAGGTAATGAGAATGGGTACAAGTGCAAGAATGCCCAAGCTTGACTACTCGGTGGCTGGAGTACAACTTCAAGAGACAGAAAATGAGAGAGATCTAGGAGTAAACATATTGGCAGATTTGTCTCCAGAAATACATATAAATGGCATAGTAAGGGTAGCATATGCATTCTTATCAAATGTAAGGGTAGCCTTCAGGCACATGGACAAGGAAATGTTCAGAAATATTTATGTAACTTATATAAAGCCAAAACTCGAATATGTAGCCCCCTTTTGGAATCCACAATTGAAAACGCACATAGCTAAGCTTGAAAAAGTTCAAAGACATGCCACGAAACTGGTGCCAGAAATACGCAATCTCAGTTATGATGAGAGGCTGAGGGAATTAGACTTACCATCACTCGAAGCTAGAAGATTGAGAGGGGATATGGTGAGTCTTAAAATTCCTTCATGGTTATGATAGAGTGGATAGGGATCGATATTTTGATATGGCTGGCTCTAGAACTAGAGGTCATAGTTTGAAGCTACGTAAGAAAACTTCTTTGCAGGATGTAAGGAAATACTTTTTCAGTGTAAGAGTAGTTGATAATTGGAATTCGCTAAGCGAGGAGGTAGTTAATGCTATCTCAATCCATAGTTTTAAGGACAGGTATGATAAGTATCACTAAGTATAAAATGGAACCGATCAGGAGACGGGAAGATATGAGCTTTGGCTCTTTCCCGTAAACACAATTAGGTAATTACACCTATATGTCAAGGCTAATAATAAGAAATTTAGAACCAATGTCCAATATAGTCATAAAAACGCAAAATAAATATCACGTTTCTGTCCACTTATAACAACGTGGAAAAATCTGAATTTAAACCCAAAATTCATATATAATCCACCATTGCTGCCGACAGTACTACTGATGGTCTAAATGAGGCTTGAAACACCGATGCCTACTGTTAGTGCAGGGCATGAAAAGACGTTGCATATGGATAATATTTCCAAGTCTCACTCGCGGTTTGTTTTCACATTTAATTCAAATTCTTGTTCTTTAGGCCTCTAAGAGTCAAACATTATCACGAGCAAAATATAAAACCTACTAGGCTCGACAGGATTCCCACTTATAAAACAACAATCCCCAAGGGTACTTACATGTATTGACTGTACCAATGAAGGTTCTAAAAGTAGGAAACACCACTGAAATATGCATGAGCAGGGAACAAACAATATTCTACAAGTGGTTCATTTTACACCTAAAGGGGCGTACAGACGATCATTATTACTGTCAGTAAAAATACTGACACTATTCTATTGGTGTGAACTACTACGTCCATATGATGGACACACCGACAGTAATAATGACAGTACAGGAAATACTGTCAGTAATATTGATCGTCTGTTTAGCCCTTAAGTCCCAACCTCACTCATATTTAAGTTTCAAAATTAATACAATCCTTGCTCTATATCCATCTACAGTAGTCAAGCATATGTGTGGCTATGAAACGGTTATTGACCAGAATTCGAAACTACAGCACAAAGACAATCCATAAATATACTCCAAGATGCTACAGACTGTACCGCTGAAGGCCTAAATCAATAGGAAATCTCTCTGCTGACAGCTACAACAGGGAATGAATAAGCTCTACTGAATATGTCTGATCATTTTATCTTTCAATTTCCAACCTCCCCTTTGAGTACTTTACATATTTAATAAGGAGTCCTTGTTCTACAGTAGTCAATTAAGCACATAATCATATGCATTAACATGAAATCAATTACTGCCTCAGACCAGGATTCGAATCTCGTGGCCTTTTCATATTGTAAGCCAATTCCAATATTAACAGATATTCATTGCTGAGGGTCTATTCTTGCTCTAGCAATCGCCATAGTGGTTTCCTGCCTTTTTTTTCCACCTTTAGTGGTACAGTCGGGAACACTTGGGTGGAAATTTTTTAAGAGGGGATTATCTTTAGTGCGTCCTAACCTAAACCACCAAGGGGAAAGTGTCCTCCCTACCCGGGGGCTTCGCCCGGACACCCTTAGGGGTATTTTTCCCTAGCCCAATATTCCATTAACTCCCATAACTAAAATAATACCTACATACGTTAAACTGATGAATCGTCATTGTACTATTGGTTAGAAACCTGTTCAGTGGGCAAAATAATTTTCATATTTACACATACAGTAATATATTAATTTAACTATTGTCGACGTAAAGCAAACCACAATAAAGGTTGAGAGAGCGAGTTCACTCCTTGATGTAGCAGTTAGCAGAGGATTACTACTCCTTTTAGTCCTTTAATATATTAATGGATTGTCTTAAGTAAGCTCAAACCCTGGTCAGGGCTATTAATAGGTTTCATATATACAAGAAAAGATTGTATATTTAAGTGTAATTGGCTGCAGAACTTTATATATATATATATATATATATATATATATATATATATATATATATATATATATCGATATATAACTATATAGTCAAGAAGTAAGAGTACAAATAAAGTTACAGTCCCTCCTTTAGAAGTGATGAGAAGTTTCCTATATATTTCTGACTTTCATTGATAGTGATACAGTCAGTAACACCTTTAGTATATTAATGGATTGTCTTGGTGCAGTAGGGTCGAATCCCGTTGGTAGCAGAAATATATTCTGTTCACACGTGACATGATTACGTGTTGTGAATACAAGTAAGTGTGAGTAAAATAAACATGAACATTTAGTACCGTGTGTTTTTTTATCTGTTCTTTTATACTTGTGGTACAGTTGGTATATAAATAAATACATTCATAGATAGTTTTAAAACAAATGCAGTGTAATTGGAATTAAGTAGGAAACAAGCCACGGGAAGTGGGAGTATAATGATCCAAAATAACGAGTTCATTCCATGAATTAGCAGTTAGATGGGATGAGGCCTATACTTATTTTAGACCATCAGTGATGTAACGGGTACCGACCACTTCGAAAGAATACTGATAGACCATGTTCGTTCTGTAAGTTTAAATCTTGGTCATAATGGGTTTGACTACTTTTGGTTCCTACTGATCAAGGATTGAATTAAATGCGAAAACAAGTCACGAATAAGGTTGGGAAGTGGGAGTAACTTGAACAGGGACATTGGGTAGTGTGTGTGTGTTCGTTCCCTAACTTTAGCAATTACAAGAGATTTCCTAAGATATTAAACTTTCTGAGGTAGGATCGGTAGAACCTTTGCTAATTTGATAGGCAGCACTTGGTCGTCAATTACCTATTCTATCTACCTTGGCTGTCTCCCCCCATTGGGGGGTAGCCGACATAAAAAAAAAATCAATAAGGGGATTACTTTGTTCTATGGGCAATGGCGAGGGAGCTAGCGACCGTTCAGATGGCACTGCTGGAGTGCCACAGCCCATCCTCCCGGCTCTTCCACAACCTGTATCGCTTCATAACTGCCAACTCCCCTACCACAGGGCTACCTCAGTAAGATGCGTGACTTCGGTGTAAAAAAAAAAAAAAAAAAAAAGTCAAAATGTGTTTGTACTTTTCGATATTTTGTAAGACCGGCAAAGTGCGATATGTAAGTTCATTGTTCAAATTTATTATGTACGATATTATCATTAATATTTATATTAAAATTACTCTTGCTTTGAAGGGAACACTACAGTCTTAGAAGCGATAAAAGTATTATCACTTTCACTATGAAATACAACGGATTACCTCTATAATAAAAAAAACAATTTATTCACAGCTACAGGATTATACGGTCTGTCAAGATAAAAGCTAGATTGATAGATAAAGGTTTCGGGTAACTGTGAAAGCTTTCATTACAAAGTGTGTCAAGATCCAAGCTTATCTTTACTAAATACTATTTGAGAAATAGAAGAAACTAATATAAAATACATAAAAATTTAGTTTAAAAGTTGATCTGAATTATAAAATTTGAGGAAAGGTGAAACCTATTTGTAATATACAAAATCATTGTTTCCAAGGGTATCGCTACTAGAAAATTGAGTTGCTAAAATCAGATGAAAAATCTAAAAATATATCTTGCAAGTATATATATGTATATATATATATATATATATATATATATATATATATATATATATATATATATATATATATATATATATATTATATATATTATATATATATATATATATATATATATATATATATATATATATATATATTCATTTTTTTAAATAGACTGTATATAGACTTGTGTGAAATATAAACTTAGTTTCCATGGTTCGCGTTACAAAAGCATTATGGGGAACTGCTAGAAAAAGATGTGATACCTATAAAAAAAAATATATTGTTTTGCAAGTTTATCTGTGCTAAAAAAAACTGCTGGAGAAATGGCGAAACCCGATGTGATATAAAAAATGCTGTTTCCAAGGTTGTCTGTACTATAAACTTATTTGAGAAATTGTAGGGACCTATATAAATTAAACATTATTATTTCCCAAGGTTTTGTTATTCAATTTTGTGTAATACAGTGTGTGAAATGTAAAGATTATGATTTTGCCTCTGTACGCGTCACAATTAGTCTCCCTTTAGAATTGGAATGGAGACAAGACAGGTTGGAACTGGGGGTTTATGGCTAATGTATATCCTAACGCCCCGCGGCGGGATGGAACAGTTTATCATCCTCATTGCCTAACTTGCGTGCACTACGAGTGAGTTACCAGGGGTCCCTAGCAGAAACGGAAGTGAATTATAAAAAAAAAAAAATTGTTTGTAAGTACTGTATATCCGAACTAAAATTTTATTTGGGGAAATATTTCAAAGTTTAGATGTGGAATAAAATTATATAAGTATGTATAAACCAATGTGAGGTGTAGAAAAAAAATACATTCGTACCAAAAAATTAGATGAGAAATGGTAAAAACCGATGTAAAATATAATTACTACCGGGAAGTGACAAACCCTTTCAATCCCCACCGCGGGGCCTTTGGGAGGGGCATCCGGCCTCAGTTTCTAAAGTCTAACCCGTGTCCATTCCCACTGGAATGGGGATTCATAAGACATACAATGCAAACAACACTGTTTGCGAGAAACTCCATACTACAAAATTAAATGAAAACTGGTAAAAAAAAAAAAAACTATAGAAAATATAATAGTAAGTTTGTTCGTACTATAAAATTTAAGAAATGGTTGAAACCTATATAAAATACACAAATTTACTGTTGGCTAGGTTATCCGATTATAATTTTTTTGATAAAATGGTAAAAATAACTTTATTGATGAGGGCAGCTTCTGCCGCGACCGGACAATATGCCGCAAGACAAATCGCCGTGCGGATATTCCGCCGCAATGACATCTTGCCGTAAAGCAGATAGAATTACTTACTAAAAAATAAATAAATAAAAAAATTGGTATGTTGCCCGTTATTTGGTCTTGAAATTGCCTTTTGCTATGTATAATAACTCTAAAGGAATAGTATTTAAAACGGTCATTTTTACGTCATGTGTATGAAAGAACCCTAAATCATCCGGCCAACACCAACAATAGCCTAGAAGATTTTCATAATGCACTGCAAGCATCCGTTACAAATACTCATCCAAATATATGGAAACTTATCAATCTCTTTAAGAAACAAAGAATATCTCTCTAAAAAGAAGTTAATCGATTGCACAAGAGGAGAAACTTTAAACAAACAAAAATACAAAGATGTTTATAAGCGCATACTAAGCATTGTCAGAAGGTACGATCGAAATAAAAAAAAAATTATTTGCGTGCAATTTTAATGAACTTGCATGCTTCTTAGCTCTCAAAATAATGTTTTCAAAATAAGGTGTATGTATGGCCCTTTAATTACTGTGTATTTTCAACTTTTTTTTCCAACTCTTTACTTTTTCCCTACTCTTTTTATGTCATCCTAGTTGCTTTACGGCAAAATGTCCTTGCGGCGGAATATCCGTACGGAGAATTGTCCTAGAACCAGCTTTTGCCTGTCCCGGCGTCACACTCATAAAAAGAAAAAAAAATAGAAAATTATGTTAGTATCGGTAGAGATCCATATATAATATATATAATCATTATAGTATTGGTGGTAAACTATGAATTATAAAACCATCATTATTTCCATTTGCACTATAATATTATTAAAGTATTGATAGTATTCTAAGAAAATATAAAACTATCATTTCAAAGTTTATCTGTACTATAAAATAATTTCAGAAAAGGTAACACTCGATTATATATATAAAAAAACTTTGTATGATAAAATTGTTAAAACTCGCGCCGACTGTATTAGAAGGAATTGAAATGGATTTAAATAAAGTAACAGATAACACACAACCCAAGTGCATTGTGCAAGTGTAAGAAATTGTGATCACGACTAAACTTTACTATTTTTGTCTACTTATAAATATTAGAATCTGCAAATTTATCTCTATTCTTTTATTACTTTTTTTTTTACTCCAGTTGTTATCTGCTCCTACATATTAATATTTAACTCTTTCTGTTGGCAACCTTTCATCAGTTATTTTCACGTGCTTAACCCGTTTTTATCTACGCTATAGGATATAGCGTTTAAGTATTTTCAATATTAATTTAATCTATTTTCGTTCTTAATAACTATTTATGTGATTAATTTCAGTTTTTCTCTACGCCTATATATTAAGATATTCCTATTCTCAATCTTAATTGCCTATTTTAAGTGTTTTTTTCATTTTTGCCCATGACTTCATATCACAAGTAGCTCTGGCTATTTTCAGTATTAACGTGTTTCACAACCGTTATAAATATGCTTACATTTTATCCGTCACATCTTTGCAAAATTAATACACAAGTAATTATCATTATTAATATTACTACCATGATAAGTCAAGTACAAGCCCAGCTGGAAAAAGTCCGACTATAAACCAGATAGTTCCAGCTGGGGAAGAAACTTGGCAAGGAAAAGGAAAGATATCAAAATAAAATAAGTATAGTACGACTCATTATTGCAATACTGTCATTAATAAAACAAAATAACAAATACATATTCAATAAGCAGAGGAACTGCTAAAAGCAAAACTTTAATAGAAGTTTTGGATATTGTCAAAGAGGAACCCCCCCAAAACCCCAAGTAATTACATCACCAAATAAATTAGGTTAGGTTAGGAGATTTGCCTTGTAAATACTACCCAATTCAAAGCAAATTATTCCTAGTCAATGAAAATTACGTACTAAAGATTTCTGAGGAAAAGAGAATCACATTTTCAGTGTTAACATTTAATTAAGGTGAAAAAGTGAGGAACTAACATATAAATATTAGTAAAAATGTAAATTATACAAAAATGTAAATTACACCACTCTAAACCAACACCTTAATAAGCACTAGGAGGTCATGCTCAACCAAAACACAGTATGAAATTATATATGAAATTTCACAATAAACCAACACCTTTAATAAGTCCCACAGAAGTCATAGTCAACCCAAACAAACAAAAGAGAATACAAAATTATATGTAAAATACCATCAACCACATGAAGCAACAAGCAGGAGGAAGACCGAGAAGGTGAAGCCAGATTCCAAGAAGGTCTCCGATTGGAGGATAGTTCACTGATGAAGTCATCACACACCGGACAAGGGGTGGGTGCCTCTCAGCCCTTTCATCGACTTCCCCTGAGTGTCATGCACTAGTGACGTCACTGTTCCTCCCGTGTAACGATGACGTCATACCAGTAGCCACCGGCATGCTAAAGGGTCGTAAACGATCAAATGTAAACACGTCTAAGGCCTTTTAGCATGGCAGCGGAAACCAGCGGATTGTTGATGTTCTTCGTACGTCGTAAGATTGCAAACACCTTTTCGAAGGAGCTGAAACGAAAGTTCTACTTTAGACATGCAAGTTAATATGATTCTAAAGAAGTGAAAATAGGAATGCTTATCATTCTGTGAACTCTTTTTAAGTTCATAAAGTGATATATAGAGAAGTTCTATTCTTGTTAATATTACTATATAATATATAATTAGTAGAATAAAATTTAAAAAAATCCAGTATCCAGCATGCATAGTATTAATTCTACAGATAAAAAATATTTCTATACAACGAGGTCCACAAAGATGCCCCATACCATTAATTCCCAAATCAATCTTCTTCCAAAACTATTCTGATGTCACCCCTATTTGTATAGGATGATCTCTAACGGGTAACACTAGCCAAGTGATCTCTTAATTAAAGACCAAACAAAGATTACCTAATTTATTTACGACCTCCACCAACTCCTTTCGATAATTCCCCTCGTCAACAGAATTTACTAGAATTAATGGAAGCAAAAGTCACATAGAAAACCTATAAAAGTTTCATCACTAAATGCCCTTTGTATACATACATTCATATACACATGCCTCGTTCCCCCTTGTTAGGGGGGTGACCGAGGAAAAAAAGTGCATTCACCACGATCCACACATACCTCAACCACTCCTCTCAGCTCCTTAAGGAAACAGAGTTGCCACGTTTTCCCCCCTTCCACCCTGCTTGGGTCATCCACAAGGCAGATGGGCAAAGATAATCTACAGTGAAGCCCGACAGCCGCAGCTGGTATACCCCCACTGCTCCATCACATGGCAACTCTCCTCACACCCGTCCATCAGTTCACGGAGCTAGCAGGTGCGAGAAATCCCTTTGGCCCGCGTCATTCATATAAAATCTTCCTCCACTCATTCATATCCCTTGCACGCACTCTTCCCTGGTCAGCTGACATTGCACGTGCATTCAATGCCTTTTTCACGTCATCCATCCATTTCATTCTAGGTCTCCCTCTTGACCTAACTTCAATCACTACTGCACTCCACACTCTCTTCAAAATTATTCGTATAGATAGTCCACAATATCCAATATTTCCCGTTATAAAATTAATGACACTCGACAATGAATGACTCATTTAACTGTTTATAATGGTTTCATATATAATAAAATACATACAATTTACATCATGATCAAATTAACTTAAGACACAAATTTCCTATCGTAGTTAATCAAGTTCTATGAGAAGAAAACTGGTAAAAAAAATTTGGAGAAAAATCCCAGGGTATATTAAATGAGCAAATACCGATCAAATTATATATGCATGATAAATTCAAATTAAAAACTAATTAGTTATAATTAGTAAAAAAAAAAAAAGTTTTGTAGAAATATATGAAAAAGACCTTATTTTATCCAGACCATATAAGATACCTCCATAAACGAACCCTAGTCCTGCTGTATAAGATCTAGAGCAATAGTTCCCAAGGTGGGCGGTACCGACTCCTGGGCGCAATGGAAGATCTGGGGGGTTAGACAAAAGGGGGCGGTACGAGGGCCACAGGGTGGCATTGAGAGCAGTTAACAAATAACTTTTTGTTTATTACAAAATCTGAAAGACAAAGTACATATCATAAACACTAAGGTAAAGGAACACGTGTATGCAGTTTATAAAAAAAAAAAAAACTAACATAAGAATCATAAACGCATTGCATAACTTTACGTAGTTAAAAGGTGTGTGTTCGCATGTGTATGACGGAAAAGTTTGGGAACCACTGATCAAGAGTATTGAATCCAGGTAAAAGGTAAATAAGAAAAAAAAGTCACAGGAAGAAAAGTCTAACTTTACCTCTAAATGTTTTACCTGTGACTTTTATTACCTGCCACGGGTGTATTACCCCTAATCATTGGACGTCAGTAACATCTACAAACAAATTTTACAATAACTAGTAGAGCTAACAGTCTACAAGAAAACCTCTACAAGGTTGTAAAGGCTTTAAAATAAGTAATATATATATATATATATATATATATATATATATATATATATATATATATATATATATATATATATATATATATATATATACTTGAAGTGCCCAGCACAGAAATGGCCCAAACAGGAGCCTCTTGTGTGAAAAATGGCGTTCAATTGCCGTATATCTTTACATAAAGAAAATTTTGTGGCACTTATCTAGATTAAATAAAAGTGCATCATTCTACGTTAGGTTTCATACTATTCGGTCCAATCCCATCTATAGAGAGCAGTTTTTGGTTTGAACAAAGAAATAATTCACTGGAGGCTTTCCAGTCTTAGGTAAATATAATTTCGTCGAGGTTCTTCCTTAGAATCGCTATACTCCCCCGTGTGGCGACGGGCAATTTTGGTAAAACGTTTAAAGAAATTGTTCTTTATATAATTCCTTGAACAAATATTAAACTTAGTGACTGACAAAGTAGCGATTGCTGACTGAGAGTGAGACTTATCACATTCTGTTTCCTGACGCACTAAAGATATTTTTAAACCAAGAATAGCATTTACCATCTATAGTACTGCTAAATGCGGGCAGTTTTCGCCTGTCCCGGTGTCACAGTATTAAAAAAAATATTATTAGCAGAACACAAGTCGCAGAGAGAAACCTATTCTTATTTTATGCAAAAACTCACTTTACCATACAAGAAGGATCACCCGTTACTAATCTCCAAGGTGGCAATACACAGACTAAAAAATATTAACTTCCTATAAGGCAATTTACAACATTCAAAACCCACATATGGAGAAAAGGACTATGACTAATTTCCTTAGTTACAAGAAATGAAATGACCACAATTGACAAATCGTACAATTAGTAATTTACGTTAGGCAACTGGGAAATTATGTCCAATAGACGTCAAAGCGATTTTCTTCGAACTCCCCCCCCCCCCCGATATTTTTTATTATTACTTTTTCAATCCAAATTTTATACTCTCACGACAAAGAAATACGTTATATAACCGTAATCTCTGCTTTAAAAAATATTTTAAAGGCTTCTCAAGTTTGGATATAAAAACCATGATTTAAAACACAGATTGTGAAACAGTAAGTCAAGCAATCTTATCACTAATGAGTCTGTACATAATAAATCCATAGCCTGGATAATACCTTAAATCCGATGATATAAATGTTTATCAATTCTTCAAAGCTTAACTGTTATCGTATGATTAAGAAAAATAGATTATGTAGAAACCAGTCACAAAAAGATTTTTGTGCTGTGGGGAATCTCGAATTCTATATAAAAAAAAAAATCACAATACCAACATCAAAGGAAAGATCCCTTGCAATTAAAAGTCTGACTCATCAATTTATAAAAAGACAGCGCAAAGGAAACGAAACATCTCACATGATCACACATTTCAAGTACAAACAAGTTCTCCATATAATCTATCGAAAACTAAAATGACAAAATCATCATCACATTGACGCAATTAAAGCACTGCACATACGGAAATAAAATTCTCAAAATCTTTCACTATGAAAATAAAGAGTATTAGTCTTTCACCATACCCTGTCACAAGATCACTTCCCATACTCCGACACGCTATCAGGGAACGACGCCTGTAATTTGCGCTGCTTCTGTTTACAATACTGGTGACTCAAAGGCTCTGCTTCAGAACAGAAAGCTGCGCCTCTTGCAGCAGTACCCGTACCTCCGACCCCGACGTTCTTCCACCCCCCACGTGAGCTACCCCGT
>JAXCGZ010002149.1:47500-95343 GCA_037179515.1 Halocaridina rubra
CAGTTTCCTTTTTCTATGCTATCCTTAGAATATTTAAAGAAGATTGTAGCCTGTTGGTTTATCTCAATTATGAAGAATATTGTAACTCATTTACTAAATGTAATTAGTTGACTTAAAAAAAATTCACTCCGTGGTTTTTTTTATGTATGTAACATGAAATAAAGATTGGTTGATTGACTACTACTACTACTAAAAATAATAATAATAATTGTACATGTTATTTATGAAATATAAAAATCACGTGATATGAAAACAAAGGTAACCTTGTAAAATAATCAAACAAATATCATAATTGTTTTACCGTAACTGATATATAGTATGTACCAGTTGATAATGATTTATCATTATATAAACAACAATGATTATACAATACTGATATAACATTTCACATAATTACGATATCTTCTTAAAATAATTAAATATTAAACTAAATAACAAGGGCAAAAGGACAATAGTTTAAAGCTCAATAAATAACAAACACATCACACTGACCTTCATACAAATTTAAAGTACAATGTTTGGCAGTACGTATACGTGGCATGTATACGAGGTCGTATTTGATAATTATTAACTACTAGGTTGTACTTGATACTTAGTATCTATTAGGTCGTAGTTAATAATTATTAACTACTAAGTTGTACTTGATAATTAGTAACTTTTAGTCGTCGTACTTGATACTTAACTATTAGGTCGTAGTTGATACTTATTAACTATTAGGTCGTACTTGATACTTATTAACTATATAACAGCTGAATATAGTTCAGACATGCTGCAAAACCAGTGCGCGAAAACGGAATCTCAGTTATGAGAAAAAGGCTGAAGGAGTTTGAGCTACCATCACTTGAAACTATATGTAATTTGTTCTAGAACAAATATTGATCGAGATAACAGACAGCGATATTCTGATATGGATTTATTAAAACCAGAGCTTACAGTTTGAAGTTTCTTATGAAATCTTCCTTGCAGTGTAAGAATGGTTGAGAATTATAAAGCGCTATATGCGGGAATATGTTAATGCTAAATGCATTCACAGTTTTGAGGAAAAATTGTCGAGAGAGAGAGAGAGAGAGAGAGAGAGAGAGAGAGAGAGAGAGAGAGAGAGAGAGAGAGGAGGATATGAGCAATTTTTTTTTCCCAAGGAATACATTTTGGTAATTTCATAAAAAGCACATAAATGCACTTCACAGTTTCCTTAATTCATTAGTATACATTTCATAATATGCAATACTTATACTGTTAGAGTTTGTACTTTCACATAAATATCAATTAAATTACCTAACTTTTTCAATTCCAAGATATGCCCTGACAGTAATACGTCGTGTCTTCAAAACGAATATCGAACTTTAGCCTTTATAACCCGTGTAAAACAGCGGGGATTATAGACCCAAACCCTTCCCCCCCTCTCCGATAATCACGCATTACGCGTTTAAATGTCAAAAGATCATAAAATTAAAAGGATCAGTCATTATGGAACAAATATAAGAACTGTAATTAGCAATAGTAGCTGCCAATTGAACAACACATGCATGTAATATCAAACTGCGGTAATAAGTGAACCGATATTTGCGATATAAAGCTGATATACCTGAAGTTTTTATATTTTTAACAGTACCTTGTCGTAACTGAAAAAATTCTGTAATACGAAAAACTGCTGTCGTAACGAAAACATTTGCTATAGACATACGATTGTAACACACACACATATATATATATATATATATATATATATATATATATATATATATATATATATATATATATATATATATATATATATATTGAACATCCTGCAAAAAAGTTATATTACGATGCTTCAAAAAGTTATATTACGATGCTTCAAACTAAATTTGACCTCTAGTTATAAAGCTAATTAACCTTATGAAGTTATTAGGGTACCGTCAAATTCCCCTTAAAGGTCTATTACCCCTACGACAATGGCGCTCAACCCTTAAGGCAAATGCTGATTGACAACTGCCACTTAATAACATCAAAGTGAAATATATAATTAAGAAATGAATGAGAAGAGGCTTGGATTAGGTTAGGCTACAAAAAGGTTTTTCATAATTGAGGTGTTGAAATATATAAGTGTATTCCGTTGTATTCATTACTGATTATCGAAGAGGCAATTATCCTGACAAACAATAGTCATAAAGGCAATTGTACTACCTCCAAAAATCTGAAAGTCTGTCTCAATTTGATTATAAACAGGATTCGGAGTGATTGCGGTCATTCCGCCACGTGGTGTTTTTAAAGAAGTTATTCGGGTTGGTAAGGAGGGGAGGGAAAGGAGGAGGAGGAGGAGCCCATCGAGATGACAAGTTGAATCAAGTAAACCTCCGATACCTAGAGCTGAATATCCCCCCCCCCCTTCAATACCCTTTTAGGGATATTATTATTATTAATATTCGCGCTTTTCCTTTTTGTTTTCAATATATACTGTTGAATGGGTGAACGTGATGAAGGTTTACTCATATGAAGTGAATTTTATTTTGCAAAATATATAATAAATAGCAAGAAAAAATAGTAACAACGCTATTAATAATAATAATAATAATAATAATAATAATAATAATAATAATAGTCGTAAAATAACTCAATAATAATCTCTAAAACCACTCATAATATAGTCTTAACCACTCACAATAATAATAATAATAACTATAACGAAATATACAAAACTGCAAAAATCTTGCAGCTGCGACGCCCTACTAACCTACCCATCCCTTTCATACCACGACGGGGGCCTATCACAACAGGATTCAACACGTAAGCGGGTCCGAACGGAGAAAGAGAAATACCCCCCACCCCTCCCCCAGCAACAACATAATGAATGCTTCTTCCCCCAAGTTAAAGCACTAGCTTAATAATAATAATAGTAATAATAATGTTTAAAATAGGATAAAATATACAAAAGGTCTATCACAGACAGATATTCATAGGGTCTTCTATTGGACACGTAAAAAATACAAAACACGGCATTTTTAAATAAAATTGTTTATAGCAAAATTTTCCATTTATGGTTACACACCCCAATGCAAGAAGATATTCTAATTCCTGTTTTCTTTTTTCTAATAAATAAATCCTAGATTGGCAAAGAGTACTTACTATCTTCTAAAGTCTGTACTCGTACACTAGTAGTGATTTTAGCTTAGCCTAAACGTACCAACAAATGACGGCGAATAATATGAAGTGATAGTTATGCGTGTCTGCTGCATTGCATAACGTTACATAACCAATTTTACCATCTAAAAGTATTTCGCGATAACGTATTCTGCTGACAATAGAAAAAATAGCTGGAATTACCATCAACACCAAGGCCCGATTTCTTAAACAGTGTAAACCTAGGATACTATATTGTTAGTTAGCTAGACACACAAATGGATTCCATAAACGCATCTGACGCGGTTCTGAATATGGCTAGGATACCGTGCGGGATCCTAGCCATACACAGAACCGCGTCAGATGCGTTTATGAAGTCCATGTGTGTGTCTAGCTAACTAACAATATGGTATCCTAGGTTTACACTATTTAAGAAATCGGGCCTTAATCTGGTTAATACAGTCCCTGGCCTAATAGCTTTTATTTTTTTGTTAATATAGTTAATAGTTATAAATAATGTAGCCTGACTTAGACCCCACAGAGGTGCGTAGTCCCGAATTAGCCCCGACACTAGAACTAACAGCAAGTTTGGCTTCATGCCTGGAAGAGGGACAGTGGATGCCATATTTGCCTTGAGACAAATGATGGAAAAGCATCGGGAGAAACAGAAAGGACTGCGTATGGTCTTTATTGACCTGGAAAAGGCATATGATATAGTACCACGTCAAGAGGTGTGGAGGTGTATTAGAGAAAATGGAGTCCCCGAGAAATATGTAAGAATCATCCAAGATATGTATGAAAGGGCAGAGGCAAATGTTAAGAGCAGTGTGGGCTTGACGAAAAGTCTCTCTGTAAATGTTGGTCTGCATCAAGGGTCTGCTTTGAGTCCCTATCTATCTGATCTGGTCTTGGATGTAGTAACCCAGGGTATTAGAGATCAGTCACCATGGTGTATGCTCTTTGCAGATGACATTGTACTGTGTAGCAACAGACGAGAGGTAGTGGAGGAGAAGCTTGAGGAGTGGAGAAGAGTGATGGAGGATAGAGGACTGAAAATCAGCTGGAAGAAGACAGAGTACTTGAGGTTGAGAGATGATGAGGATGGGGAGGTCAATTTGCAGGGGGAGATGTTGAAAAGTTCAAGTATTTGGGATCAACAGTAGCAGAGGATGGTGACCTAGAGTCAGAAATAACCCACAGAATACAAGCGGGATGGAAGAACTGGAAGAAAGTGTCTGGGGGTGCTGTGCGACAGGATAATAGGGATTAAGTTGAGGGGTAAAGTGTACAAGACAGTTGTGAGACCTGCGATGATGTATGGAGCAGAGACATGGGCAATAAAGAAGACAAGAGAAAAAAGTGGATGTTGAGACGGATGTGTGGGGTGACGAGAAGCGATAAGATCAGAAACGAGGTAATTAGAGGTACCTCAAAAGTTAGAAAAATATCAGACAAGATACAAGAGAGTAGACTAAGATGGTATGGTCATGTCGTTAGGAGGGATGAACAGTATGTTGGAAGGAGGGTGAAGGAAATGGATATACAAGGTAGGAGAAGGAGTGGGAGACCAAAGCGTTGGTGGATGGATTGCATCAATGACGACCTGAGGTCTAAAGGTTTGTTGGGTGATCAGGTATGGGACAGAAACATACGGAGAACACTGGCCAGAAACATCGACCACACATAAAAGTGGGAAAAGATGTAGACGAAGAAGAAGAATGACTGCAGTAACAATTACAAACAAATTAATGAAAACGCACAAATCTAGCAATAAAACTAACTTTTGCAAAACAGTAAAGAATTCCGTTTATCACTACAGTAATCCCAAAAATGCAAAGAACATTTTGAGTCTAAGATGAAGTAGTGCTCTGGTATGAGTACACCTATACATAAAATCCAAAACTTGAGAACAAAACACACATAACTAAACCGACCCTAAAAAGATGGTTAGATATATCGCAGTTTTAAAACCCTTAATGACTACGAAAATCATGAATGACGTTATTATAGGAAACTATCACTTAACAACAACAACAACAATAATAATAATAATAATAATAATAATAATAATAATAATAATAATAATTACAGAGGTTTCCTATCAAGTTTGAGAGAATGAGAAGAATTCTGCAAATATAAATCAAAGTATTTCTCAACATCAATCGATTAAGCCCGCTATATATTAATATTATTCGCACGCAAAGAATCAGGAACCCACTTGCAAGCAAATAACATTAATAGTGCACTATTACATAGTTTTCAAAGTTTTGGGTTGGATAGGTGAAACGTGTGATAGGTGAAATGGAAATTCTCGACGGAAATGATTAACCCCTCTAACCACATGTCTATGTTTAAGACTAACAACAACAAACTACAACCTATACTTTTATTCCGTGAAATAATGCAAGGATTAAGTAAAGAGAACGACTCGGTACACTGAATAATTCCGTAAATAGCTAATCTTTATAAATCAGGTTAGCATAAGCTAGATTATGCATTAACCTAACCTAATAAAACCTCTATTCTAAACTAACATTTTAGGATTACTTAATGTACTGGGAATTTTTCTTTACCTGACTCTAATGTAGTAATACCAAAATAAACTTCAATTTTCGTGCATGTTTACTGGTTTAGTTACGAACAAATCCCATGACTTTTTTAGTGTGACAAAGGGACAGGCAAAATGTTAGGTTATGTTTGGCTCGGCTAGTAAACCCCAATTAGGGAATAACCTGCATACTGATATTACTAGTTTTCAGTTGCTTTGGATATTTTTTCAATGTTTTGCGTATTCATTTCATTAACTGGGAGCGCGACAGTACATTTTTACACAAAAAAAAATACACGAGCTAAATTCCCCTTATAAGGAGAGTGGCTGAGTCAAGGAAATACTCCGACTCATTGGGAAAACAAACATTTAGTTGACTCTTACGATGCGAAGGGAAACACGGAGAAAGTATTTAGCAATATTAAGAGCATTTTCGTTCAAATAAACTTGTTCCGCATAACTGGCAATGCTATTACGTACTTTAAACAGTGAGAACTGCAAAACCCTGAATTAAGATACAGCTTATGACAACTACCCTCCTTATGCACAAGAGCTCCAACAATCCCCTCCTCACTTTATGCACAAGAATGGACTAGCCCCCTCCTTGTGCACAAGAGCTATGACTAACCTCCCTCCTTGTGCACAAGAGCTACGACTAAACCCCCTCCTTGAGCACAAGAGCTATGACTAACCCCCCTCTTTATGCACAAAAGATATGGCTAACCCCTTCCTTGAGCATAAGAGCTTTGGCTATTCCCCTCCTAGTGCTCAAGAGCCATGACTTAACTCCTCCTTGTGCACAAGAGCTATGACTAACCTCCTCCTTGTGCACATGAGCTATGACTAATCCCCTCCTTATGCAAAAGAGCTATGACTAACCCCCTCCTAAAATAGAGGCGCTACGACTAACCCCCTTTCTTTTGCTCAAGATCTATGATGACCCCCCTCCTAATGCACAAAAGCTATGATAAACTCTCCTCTTTGTGCAAGAGATATGACTTAACACCCCCTCCTATTGTACAAGAGCAATGACAATCCCCTTCCTTAAGCACAAGAGCCATGACTAACCCCCCCCCCCTCTTATGCAAAAAAAAAAAAAAAAAAAAAAAAAAAAAAAAAAAAAAAAAAAAAAACGCCCAAGCGAGGGCAAGGAAAATAAGTACAAAGCATTGAAATTATACCTGAAACAACTAGTAACAATAATTTCAATCATTAACTTTTCATAAAGGGGGGAACAAACTGTAACAAACCTAGGGTAATTTACAGTTTAGCGGGGCATGCTACTCAACGACCTCATCCCTCCACTCAGGTAAGTAGTTCGACTGAAGGTTAGGTAAGTATTCTTAGGATAGTAAGATGGGGGTCCCAGGGGGGCGAAGCCCCCCAGACTAAGAGGTTAGGTAAGTATTTATAGTTAGGATAATAAAAAAATTGTTTCGTATGCCTACTGTCGCCAATTTATGTTGTGTTCATCCGCCAGTTCTCTAGTCAGAGCCTATCGCCATCTATTGGTAGGTTTTGAACATTGGTATGGCCCGCTAAACTGTAGGTGTTCCCAAACCTAACCCCATACAGTAACATCAAATTTTTCCTGAGAAAGTTAACAAACTTTTATCGTGGAAACTAACCCAAGTTTAACTTGAGATTTTACCTGACTGCGGGGGTGAAAATAAACATTCACCGAGGCAACTAATGTACCTAAAACTTCCTCATTAGTGTTTGCTAAGAGGGTGGTTTGGTCAAATACTTTTGACAAAGGTTTGCAGCATTAAAACTGAAGTTGGCAACGACGTGTAGAATTGCTTTCTGCAATATATTCATTCGTTTATCCCATAAAGTCCAAATAGCCTGTTCGTGTGGTAAACTTCGCAAATAGCTATAGCTCATGGCACCAGCCGCCCGTTGCGATACTACAGATGAAGGTTTTTTTGAACTTAAATAGGTCTGTCCAGGACAGTTCGATGTTAAGTGTTCCTTCAGTTACGGTTCTTTTTCTATGCCTACAGCTACACTGAATATTCTTGGATATTCATCAGTTACGGTTCTTTTCTATGCCTACAGCTACACTGAATATTCTTGGATATTCATCACACATCTTTTATTATCCCTTCACATCTGACAAGTCATTACACACTCCATCTGTTTCTCTTTACTTCATGTATTCTTCGTGCCCAGGCCGGATGAGGGCTGTTTTATCTTATAATTTTTTTTGGCCCGTCCTGGTGTCACAATAAAAAAAAAAAAATACTAGTAGTTTATGTCCAATCCTATTAACACAACAAGAATCTCCTTGGTTCATATACACGTCAAAAAGCACTGCAATATTTATGTCAAGCTTCTTGACACACTTTCCGACATTTTTATAATAATATATATTTGCCTATGCTAAATTAAAATGGCAAAACTTGAAAAAAATATAAAAAAGTCATTGACTCAACTGGATAAAAAAGTTAAGATATGATGCAATGTCGCCTCTACCTTAAGAACTTCGAGCATGTGACAGAAGCACCAAAAAAACAAACCTCTCCCAGGTCAAAACGAACAAATCAGTAACTTACATGTATCACAAGATGCGACTTCTGTCTTCAGCGCCTGCTTCAGTAGGTCCCACCGATGCACGTGAATATATCTGACAGACGACCATAAGGAATAAGGGCACCACGAGTTACCGTCCACTCCGTACGACTCCGACCACTGTCAGCTGACTAATGTGATGACGGAACACGATGAAAAATTCTTAGTGTACCCTTGAGTTACCACACAGCACTTTTCAAATAATTAAAGTTGCATTTAAATATTATAATTTTATAAAGGTATTTTAGGATATTCTTTTTGATAACAGTGACATTATTACTACGAATATTGAGTGTTTTTAAGAATGTAAAATGAGGAGGAAATTAGAGACTTAAATTCATAAGTTAAAATATGTTGGAAACTTTACTGCAAGGGACGTGTTTTAGCCTGCTCAAGGTTCGACCGTGGTAGGAGGCGGAGTTACTTATAATGATACTAAATAATTAATGCTGAATTATTAACCGTTGTTATTATAATTTCATTTCGTCTCGTATCATCATTATACTATACTTGAATTATAACAAGAAAATACTTTATAAAACCGTATGTAACCATGATAATCCACAAAAAAGAACAATATTTGATTGTAGACTTGGCATGTTGCAATCAGAGGGAGCGTGTTTAGCAAAATTTTTACCCAGAAAAAAATAATTTTTACATATAACGTATACTTAATTTAGAGCACAGCTTCTACCACTCAAGTATCAGTTATTATCAGTGATATATAACCAACTTGCTTTTGTTATCAATTTACAGCTTCTATCACTCCAATATCAAATATGTTGAGTGATACATCACAGCTTTATATTCTATTTTCGTTTTAATAAGACAACGACATAACAACACGTTTTCATCGTGAATAAACGTAAAACGACACGAATTTTACCGTGTTGGGATACGTTATATAATGCTGGGGTCAGTCGTAATGTAATACAGTATGTATATATATATATATATATATATATATATATATATATATATATATATATATATATATATATATATATATATATATATATATATATATATATATATATATATATATATATATATATATATATATATATATAGATTGTCTTGAATATATTTCAAGACAGTTTATTTCTACGTACATTATGTAAGTGTTATTTTGCATATAGTTTCGTTTATTGTAACGTAAGTGCATGAATATATACTTTTACACTTAGTATGTATACCTATTAATTTCTATCACGTATACACGTATATTCGTATGTATAATGTGTAGTGTGGAGGATTTCCTGTGTGTTATTTACCCTTCGATCTTATAACCCCCTAAATTCGGAAATCCTGACACGGCTTCAGTAGAGGCCTACCACGATCTCAAAATTAAATCCTCTACCAATAAATATAATTAATATTACATGCATAGACATACATGCACATATTTTATAAGGGGGTTTATGAACTGTTGATATGTGAATATTTAAATAAACTCTCCTCACCTTAAAGTAAAACTTCCTCATACAGAATAATACATTTTCTAACATACATTCTACCTACGAGTGTTCAATTAAATGAGCTCATTCTGTCCCTCACACGTAGTTATAAATATTGTTAGAAATATAATAACTCTGTACTTATCTGTCCGGATAACCCTGATGTCGTCAGCAATCACGGGACTCCGAATCAAAAACGTATCTTCTGATCCACGGATCTCTATCACGTTCTTCTACTTGAATGTCTCGTAACGCCTCACGAGAACAACAAACCTTTTCGCCTATGAGTACTGTCAATGAACACAGTAAACATGAGTGCCTCGTAGCATCTCACGACGGCAACTAATTATTTGTAAGAAAGTCCCACAAACTCCTCTAGTTTGTCGGGGTCCTTGGTACTAGGACTAAGTTGAGTTATGACTTGCTTACAACAGTTCTTTGTTCAACGAGGCGATGCAATAAGCGTTATCAAGGAGGTGAAGGGTTAATGGCTAAAATCCATTAGTGACCTACATTCCTTTCTCCACGTCTTCTACGGCCAGCCTCCCTAATAAACTACACATTATACATACGAATATACGTGTATACATGATAGAACTTAATAAGTATACATGCTAAGTCTAAAAGTATACATTCATGCACTTACGTTACAATAAACGAAACTATATGCAAAATAACACTTACATAATGTACGTAGAAATAAACTGTCTTGAAATATATTCAAGACATCCTGGGCCCCTCCAAAAAGGAAAAAATGGAGGGTCTCCCCATCAGTACTACAATTTATCATCAATGATTAAGCGTGCCCACAATTCTTTAACCCTTTGGGCAGCTTGACGTTCATATCTTTCATAATTTGATGATTCCTCTTCGTATACTTCTGACAACAGATATTCCCATGAGAGCTTTTCAGACCAAGCTCTCTGAATAAGAATTTTCCCTCTTCTTAGTAAGGGTGATATTAGACCTAAGGGGTCCAAAAATATACCCACCAGTGACAGAAGTTTCTGTTTTGTCAGCACTTCATCTCTAGCCTTCAGACCTTTCAATGACAACTTGTCTGTATTTATATTCCAGATTAAACTAAAGTTTGATACTTTAGGAGATCTAGAATTTTCAGAAAGGCACTGATCCAGTACCCTTTGAAGTCTTGCATTGTTGGAATTCAATGCTTGCAGTGATATTTTGGTCTTTTCCCACTCTACATCTGCAGTATTGCATATATCAAACTGTTTCTCTTCACTGGTACAAGCATCCAACAAATTACCCACATGAACATTCTCCAATATTTCCTCCAACTGTTCTATTAGAGACTCCATTTGTCCAAAGGCACTCTGAAAATTGTGTAGGAGAGGAGTGTGGATAGGCTTCAAGGGAACAGAATCTGTAAAACTTCTAAGTGTAGTTTTATCTTCGTAATGCACTTCTTGCTTTACTCCAATACTCTCTGGCTCCCACATCTTATTAACAGGCTCTATGGCCTTCTCAATCAACAGCTTATTAACAGGCTCTATGGCCTCTTCAATCAACAACTTATTAACAGGCTCTATGGCCTCTTCACTCAACAACTTATTAACTGGTCTTTTGGCCTCATCAATCAACTCTTGTGTTGTAGTAGGCAATAACTGTGTTCCTACTCGCATAACAAGTTGGTTTTGTACACTACTGGACCCATGTTGAGTATCACGAGGAATATGGCCATACAACATGACACCACCTGGTGTTTCCATCAAAGTATAGACATCCCACTTGTTAATACCACTAACAAACTGACTAAAATGTAAGGCACCAATAACAATGCCAATGTTCTCCAGTACATCACTATAAATATCTTCATCAGCCAACTTGTGACCATTAGACTTTAACACATTTGCAGCCTTTGCTAGTCCTGGAGTGTGGATGCTAATTACCATGTCATCAACTACGAGTAATTTAACTCTGGCTCTTCTTTTCCCCAATTTGATAACTACATTTACGACAGGAAAACTTCCTTTCTTTGTCTCAGAACGAAATGCATCAATACCAAGAGACATTTCATCTACTGGGCTTAATTTAAGCCTTTCAGCTAATTCCCTAGTTATAAAGGAACACTGGGAACCTGTATCAAAGAATAACCTAGTATTTACCCAAAGATTTCCCTTTGAGCTGCTTATTTTTCCACTTGCAGTAGGCAGAGCACATGAAGGTAAACTCGGCTTCACCATTTGCCTTTGTACTGCCTTCATAGTCATCACACCAACATGTTTCTTGTCCTTTTCGGAGTCAGAATGTTCTTGCTCATTGCTTGACTCATCTAAATTTGAACCATTTCCTGACTGTTCATTCAGAAATGTAGGTTCTTCAAACCTTCTACGAAATTTTGACTCTTGTTCATAACACAAGGCTGCGTGATGACCATTTTTCTTACACTTCTTACAGTTTAACTGAGTGTAACATTTATTTGCATAATGCCCTGACTGAGTACATCTCAGACATTTGTTATTGTCTCTCAATTTGTCTCTGCGTTCATTTATGCTAACTACTTTATTACACTGTTCAGACTTATGACCTTGCCAACCACAGAATACACATTCTGTTTTACTATTTACTACATTTGCAGTAGCACCATAACTACCCACATTCTTTTTATAGAACTGTATCTCATCTCTCTGGGAGGTTTGGGTCTCTCCCTTTGTGTTACCTTTTGTATTGTTGCCCTCTATATGATATACATATTTTCCCAGTTCCTTCAAGAGGGTTTCATATGTAGGATATTTTGTGTCTATTTTCATGCTAATCCAGTTCTCAACATCTTCTGGCAATTTCATCATCACGAGTTCTGAAAACACCCAATCAGTGTTCTCCATGTCTTTATAATTTTTCAGACTTCGAGTAATGGCTTCTACTTCCTGCTTGAACTTAAAAAGTGATGAATAATTAGAAGAGGGAGTTGGTATTTTTACCAATTTCCTCATTAAATTTCGTACAATCCTGTCCTTGCTGGCATAAACAGCTTGCAGCTGTTGAATGCATTCATCATAACTCTCACTAGCAACAGGATATCCCTTTATGGTGTCTTTTGCATCTCCTTTAAGGGCATTTCTTAAGATGGTAAACTTTGTCATAGTTGCCATAGAAGTACTATGTACTAAACTATCGAACGTATCCCAAAACTCGTGCCATTCATCATAGTTTCCAGAGAACTGTGGTATTTTTACTTCAGGAAATTTCGGTGTGGGTTGCCCACTGGGGAGGCTTGAACTCTCGGAACTAGGAGCTCTAGTACTCTTCATAGTTCCTAACTTACGAATCCGTTCTAGGACAGCTAAGCTAATATTATTTACTGTTTCAGCTAGATTGTCATGTTCTGTATCCTCCTCTTCAGAATCCCTTTTAAGGGGCTTATTCTCGACATATTCTTCATATTTCCTATCATATCTTCCGAATCTTTCTGTTAGCGTATGATGACATCTTTCTAAATAATTAACAACAAGTGTCTCATCATCTTTGGCAAGTTCTGTTTGACACTGAACACAATCACGTTGAACCAATTCCCGAAGGCGTTTTAATGCCTCAGGTTTAACCGACATATTGAGAAAGCAAATAGAACATAAAACAACAAACAAATAGTTGATGCAATTTTATCATCAAAGAATCCACGATCTTCTTTATGCATCCACAATGCAACAAACAATCACTCTGTAAAGAGTATCAAAGGACAATCTTCCAAATCTCAAGATAATAACATACAGTTATTTAATTCCGTCAATTATGACGCCAATCCTCAAAGTGTAAAACACACTTTTCATCAGTTAAACGACACTGTTAAGTCAGCAACAGTAAATGGAAAGTGTAATGCAAACCACACTGTTCCTCAATAAACGACACTGTGCACCTAGCAGTAGGTGGGTCACTACCTTCTGTTTATTTACGTAAACAAAGGAATCAATACGACATTCTAGATATCGTTAAATGGGAAATATGTAAACACACAAATCCCTAAAAACCACTGTTCACCCAGCCGAAATTGGGTACTAATATCCAAATTACTTAATGGACGCTCAACTACGAAAGTATATTTCGTTTCCACAGATAGAGAAACGCTTTATCCACGTGGGAAATGGATTCTCTTATTTATTTCAACAACCACTTAAATTTCAAAGTTATATTTGCAATATTCATGCAAATACATGCAATGCTCCTCCCTGTTTTCGCTGAAATGTGGACGATTTTAACCGTAGAGTTTTACACTAACTTCTTACAAGGTGGGAGCTTATCTAAAATGTACACTATTTTCACCATTACCACACCAATTCTCATCCGGTTCGAAGGACCAAAAGCTGTGGAGGATTTCCTGTGTGTTATTTACCCTTCGATCTTATAACCCCCTAAATTCGGAAATCCTGACACGGCTTCAGTAGAGGCCTACCACGATCTCAAAATTAAATCCTCTACCAATAAAATATAATTAATATTACATGCATAAACATACATGCACATATTTTATAAGGGGGTTTATGAACTGTTGATATGTGAATATTTAAATAAACTCTCCTCACCTTAAAGTAAAACTTCCTCATACAGAATAATACATTTTCTAACATACATTCTACCTACGAGTGTTCAATTAAATGAGCTCATTCTGTCCCTCACACGTAGTTATAAATATTGTTAGAAATATAATAACTCTGTACTTATCTGTCCGGATAACCCTGATGTCGTCAGCAATCACGGGACTCCGAATCAAAAACGTATCTTCTGATCCACGGATCTCTATCACGTTCTTCTACTTGAGTGTCTCGTAACGCCTCACGAGAACAACAAACCTTTTCGACCTATAAGTACTGTCAATGAACACAGTAAACATGAGTGCCTCGTAGCATCTCACGACGGCAACTAATTATTTGTAAGAAAGTCCCACAAACTCCTCTAGTTTGTCGGGGTCCTTGGTACTAGGACTAAGTTGAGTTATGACTTGCTTACAACAGTTCTTTGTTCAACGAGGCGATGCAATAAGCGTTATCAAGGAGGTGAAGGGTTAATGGCTAAAATCCATTAGTGACCTACATTCCTTTCTCCACGTCTTCTACGGCCAGCCTCCCTAATAAACTACACATTATACATACGAATATACGTGTATACATGATAGAACTTAATAAGTATACATGCTAAGTCTAAAAGTATACATTCATGCACTTACGTTACAATAAACGAAACTATATGCAAAATAACACTTACATAATGTACGTAGAAATAAACTGTCTTGAAATATATTCAAGACATGTAGTTTATTATGGAGGCTGGCTGTAGAAGACTTGGAGAAAGGAATGTAGGTCACTAATGGATTTTAGCCATTAACCCTTCACCTCCTTGATAACGCTTATTGCATCGCCTCGTTGAACAAAGAACTGTTGTAAGCAAGTCATAAGTCAACTTAGTCCTAGTACCAAGGACCCCGACAAACTAGAGGAGTTTGTGGGACTTTCTTATAAAGTTAGTTGTACTCGTGAGATGCTACGAGGCACTCATTTTTACTGTGTTGTTGACAGTACTTATAAGTTTATTCTTAGTTGCCGTCGTGAGATGCTACGAGGCACTCATTCTTACTGTGTTTGTTAACAGTACTTATAAGTTTATTATTAGTGGTACTCGTGAGACGTTACGAGACACTCAAGTAAAAAACGTGATAGAGATACGTGGATCAGAAGATATTCAGTGAGTTTGATTGGGAATCCCGTGATTGCTGACGACATCAGGGTTATCCGGATAGATGAGTACAGATGCAATGCAGATTTACCTTATTTCTAACAATATTTATAACTACGTGTGAGGGACAGAATGAGCTCATTTAATTGCACACTCGTAGGTAGAATGTATGTTAGAAAATTTATTATTCTGTATGAGGAAGTTTTACTTTAAGGTGAGGAGAGTTTATTTAAATATTCACATATCAACAGTTCATAAACCCCCTTATAAAATATGTGCATGTATGTCTATGCATGTAATATTAATTATATTTTATTGGTAGAGGATTTAATTTTGAGATCGTGGTAGGCCTCTACTGAAGCCGTGTCAGGATTTCCGAATTTAGGGGGTTATAAGATCGAAGGGTAAATAACACACAGGAAATCCTCCACAGCTTTTGGTCCTTCGAACCGGATGAGAATTGGTGTGGTAATGGTGAAAATAGTGTACATTTTAGATAAGCTCCCACCTTGTAAGAAGTTAGTGCAAAACTCTACGGTTAAAATCGTCCACATTTCAGCGAAAACAGGGAGGAGCATTGCATGTATTTGCATGAATATTGCAAATATACCTTTGAAACTTAAGTGGTTGTTGAAATAAATAAGAGAATCCTTTTCCCACGTGGATAAAGCGTTTCTCTATCTGTGGAAACGAAATATACTTTCGTAGTTGAGCGTCCATTAAGTAATTTGGATATTAGTACCCAATTTCGGCTGGGTGAACAGTGGTTTTTAGGGATTTGTGTGTTTACATATTTCCCATTTAACGATGTTTAGAATGTCGTATTGATTCCTTTGTTTACGAAAATACACAGAAGGTAGTGACCCACCTACTGCTAGGTGCACAGTGTCGTTTATCTGAGGAACAGTGTGGTTTGCATTACACTTTCCATTTACTGTTGCTGACTTAACAGTGTCGTTTAATTGATGAAAAGTGTGTTTTACACTTTGAGGATTGGCGTCATAATTGACGCAATTAAATAACTGTATGTTATTATCTTGAAATTTTGGAAGATTGTCCTTTGATACTCTTTACAGAGTGATTGTTCGTTGCATTGTGGATGCATAAAGAAGATCGTGGATTCTTTGATGATAAAATTGCATCAACTATTTGTTTGTTGTTTTATGTTCTGTTTGCTTTCTCAATATGTCGGTTAAACCTGAGGCATTAAAACGCCTTCGGGAATTGGTTCAACGTGATTGTGTTCAGTGTCAAACAGAACTTGCCAAAGATGATGAGACACTTGTTGTTACTTATTTAGAAAGATGTCATCATACGCTAACAGAAAGATTTGGAAGATATGATAGGAAATATGAAGAATATGTCGAGAATAAGCCCCTTAAAAGGGATTCTGAAGAGGAGGATACAGAACATGACAATCTAGCTGAAACAGTAAATCATATTAGCTTAGCTGTCCTAGAACGGATTCGTAAGTTAGGAACTATGAAGAGTACTAGAGCTCCTAGTTCTGAGAGTTCAAGCCTCCCCAGTGGGCAACCCACACCTAAATTTCCTGAAGTAAAAATACCACAGTTCTCTGGAAACTATGATGAATGGAACGAGTTTTGGGATACGTTTGATAGTTTAGTACATAGTACTTCTATGGCAACTATGACAAAGTTTACCATCTTAAGAAATGCCCTTAAAGGAGATGCAAAAGACACCATAAAGGGATATCCTGTTGCTAGTGAGAGTTATGATGAATGCATTCAACAGCTACAAGCTGTTTATGCCAGCAAGGACAGGATTGTACGAAATTTAATGAGGAAATTGGTAAAGATACCAACTCCTTCTTCTAATTATTCATCACTTTTTAAGTTCAAGCAGGAAGTAGAAGCCATTACTCGAAGTCTGAAAAATTATAAAGACATGGAGAACACTGATTGGGTGTTTTCAGAACTCGTGATGATGAAATTGCCAGAAGATGTTGAGAACTGGATTAGCATGAAAATAGACACAAAATACCCTACATATGAAACCCTCTTGAAGGAACTGGGAAAATATGTATATTATATAGAAGGCAACTTCACTAAAGATAACACAAAGGGAGAGACCCAAACCTCCCAGAGAGATGAGACCCAGTCCTATAAAAAGAATGTGGGTAGTTATGGTGCTACTGCAAATGTAGTAAATAGTAAAACAGAATGTGTATTCTGTGGTTGGCAAGGTCATAAGTCTGAACAGTGTAATAAAGTAGTAAGCATAAATGAACGCAGAGACAAATTGAGAAACAATAACAAATGTCTGAGATGTACTCAGTCAGGGCATTATGCAAATGAATGTTACACTCAGTTAAAGTGTAAGAAGTGTAAGAAAAATGGTCATCACGCAGCCTTGTGTTATGAACAAGAGTCAAAATATCGTAGAAGGTTTGAAGAACCTACATTTCTGAATGAACAGTCAGGAAATGGTTCAAATTTAGATGAGTCAAACAATGAGCAAGAACATTCTGACTCCGAAAAGGACAAGAAACATGTTGGTGTGATGACTATGAAGGCAGTACAAAGGCAAATGGTGAAGCCGAGTTTACCTTCATGTGCTCTGCCTACTGCAAGTGGAAAAATAAGCAGCTCAAAGGGAAATCTTTGGGTAAATACTAGGTTATTCTTTGATACAGGTTCCCAGTGTTCCTTTATAACTAGGGAATTAGCTGAAAGGCTTAAATTAAGCCCAGTAGATGAAATGTCTCTTGGTATTGATGCATTTCGTTCTGAGACAAAGAAAGGAAGTTTTCCTGTCGTAAATGTAGTTATCAAATTGGGGAAAAGAAGAGCCAGGGTTAAATTACTCGTAGTTGATGACATGGTAATTAGCATCCACACTCCAGGACTAGCAAAGGCTGCAAATGTGTTAAAGTCTAATGGTCACAAGTTGGCTGATGAAGATATTTATAGTGATGTGCTGGAGAACATTGGCATTGTTATTGGTGCCTTACATTTTAGTCAGTTTGTTAGTGGTATTAACAAGTGGGATGTTTATACTTTGATGGAAACACCAGGTGGTGTTATGTTGTATGGCCATATTCCTCGTGATACTCAACATGGATCCAGTAGTGTACAAAACCAACTTGTTATGCGAGTAGGAACACAGTTATTGCCTACTACAACACATGAGTTGATTGATGAGGCCATAAAGCCAGTTAATAAGTTGTTGATTAAAGAGGCCATAGAGCCTGTTAATAAGTTGTTGATTGAAGAGGCGATAGAGCCTGATAATAAGTTGTTGATTGAAGAGGCCATGGTGCCTGTTAATAAGTTGCTGATTGCAGAGGCCATAGAGCCTGTTTATAAGTTGTGGGAGCCAGAGAGTATTGGAGTAAAGCAAGAAGTGCATTACGAAGATAAAACTACACTTAGAAGTTTTACAGATTCCGTTCCCTTGAAGCCTATCCACACTCCTCTCCTACACAATTTTCAGAGTGCCTTTGGACAAATGGAGTCTCTAATAGAACAGTTGGAGGAAATATTGGAGAATGTTCATGTGGGTAATTTGTTGGATGCTTGTACCAGTGAAGAGAAACAGTTTGATATATGCAATACTGCAGATGTAGAGTGGGAAAAGGCCAAAATATCACTGCAAGCATTGAATTCCAACAATGCAAGACTTCAAAGGGTACTGGATCAGTGCCTTTCTGAAAATTCTAGATCTCCTAAAGTATCAATCTTTAGTTTAATCTGGAATGTTAATACAGACAAGTTGTCTTTGAAAGGTCTGAAGGCTAGAGAGATGTGTTGACCAAACATAAACTTCTGTCACTGGTGGGTATATTTTTGGACCCCTTAGGTCTAATATCACCCTTACTAAGAAGAGGAAAAATTCTTATTCAGAGAGCTTGGTCTGAAAAGCTCTCATGGGAATATCTGTTGTCAGAAGTATACGAAGAGGAATCATCAAATTATGAAAGATCTGAACGTCAAGCTGCCCAAAGGGTTAAAGAATTGTGGGCACGTATAATCATTGATGATAAGTTGTAGTACTGATAGGGAGACCCCCCATTTTTTCTTTTTTGGAGGGGCCCAGGATGTCTTGAATATATTTCAAGACAGTTTATTTCTACGTACATTATGTAAGTGTTATTTTGCATATAGTTTCGTTTATTGTAACGTAAGTGCATGAATATATACTTTTACACTTAGTATGTATACCTATTAATTTCTATCACGTATACACGTATATTCGTATGTATAATGTGTAGTTTATTATGGAGGCTGGCTGTAGAAGACTTGGAGAAAGGAATGTAGGTCACTAATGGATTTTAGCCATTAACCCTTCACCTCCTTGATAACGCTTATTGCATCGCCTCGTTGAACAAAGAACTGTTGTAAGCAAGTCATAAGTCAACTTAGTCCTAGTACCAAGGACCCCGACAAACTAGAGGAGTTTGTGGGACTTTCTTATAAAGTTAGTTGTACTCGTGAGATGCTACGAGGCACTCATTTTTACTGTGTTGTTGACAGTACTTATAAGTTTATTCTTAGTTGCCGTCGTGAGATGCTACGAGGCACTCATTCTTACTGTGTTTGTTAACAGTACTTATAAGTTTATTATTAGTGGTACTCGTGAGACGTTACGAGACACTCAAGTAAAAAACGTGATAGAGATACGTGGATCAGAAGATATTCAGTGAGTTTGATTGGGAATCCCGTGATTGCTGACGACATCAGGGTTATCCGGATAGATGAGTACAGATGCAATGCAGATTTACCTTATTTCTAACAATATTTATAACTACGTGTGAGGGACAGAATGAGCTCATTTAATTGCACACTCGTAGGTAGAATGTATGTTAGAAAATGTATTATTCTGTATGAGGAAGTTTTACTTTAAGGTGAGGAGAGTTTATTTAAATATTCACATATCAACAGTTCATAAACCCCCTTATAAAATATGTGCATGTATGTCTATGCATGTAATATTAATTATATTTTATTGGTAGAGGATTTAATTTTGAGATCGTGGTAGGCCTCTACTGAAGCCGTGTCAGGATTTCCGAATTTAGGGGGTTATAAGATCGAAGGGTAAATAACACACAGGAAATCCTCCACATATATATATATATATATATATATATATATATATATATATATATATATATATATATATATATATATATATATATATATATATATATATATATATATATATATATATATATATATATATATATCACATGCAAGTCATCGAATACGTAATTAAAAATTAAAAGTTTACACAGATTTCAATCTTTCCGGCAGTCTTTACTGTCCTTCGTACTCTCATCTTCTGCATATAATTAATATAACTATTTTATTTATTGTTTTATTCCATATACTTTCATTTTCATTCTTTGCTTCTCGAAAAATTATACGAGTATTTTTTTTCCAGATAATTCCTTTCCGATATCATGCTGTTTAGTATTCAAGTAGGATATGGAAGTTAAAACAAAAAATATAATAAGTAACTAGCTAACTTTGTCTACTTTGATTTTCTGCATTAACGATTCACGTTGCATCATAAACAAGTCTACATACATGAGCCATTTTTCTCCTTATAAGGGGAAAACATTCTGACTTGAAAAAATAAAGAAGAGGTGATACTCTGTCCCCTCCAGGGTTGCCAGGTGCTTTGATGAGAAAAATGACAGACATGCAATAAAAAAAAGGACATTTATCCTACAAAAAGAACAGATATATATATATATATATATATATATATATATATATATATATATATATATATATATATATATATATGCAAAATAAACTGTTATATCACAGCACAATATGAAGCAAAAAAAGGACCATAAATAAAACAAAAAGAAGCGATGTACTATATATTACGACTGGACTCCAGTCCCTTCAGGTACAAAAAATGGAGTCCAGTCGTAATATATAGTACATCTTTGCTTCTCTTTGTGATTTATTTATGGGCCTTTTATTGCTTCATATATATATATATATATATATATATATATATATATATATATATATATATATATATATATATATATATATATATATATATATATATATATATATATATATATATATATATACACACACACACAGAATATCCTTATGTAATACTCACTTAAAAATCAAAGGAAAGAATTTCTTCGAAGGAAATAGCTTCGCTATCGTCTGCAGCAATGGCTGGAGAGCTTGGACAAATGGAAGCTGAAGAGGATGGTTGTGGGTTGTCTGGTTGAGTAGTTCCTCTACAATCTCTTTAGTACATCTCATTTGTGAACAGATTTAGAATGCAGTTTTACTTCTAACTTCTGGCAACACAGACCATGAACAAATATATGTGACCTAATTCGCAGTATTGACTCCAGAGAACTTAGGCTTAGCTTGTTCCTTACCTTTGTCTTTACGTTTGTCACATGATAAAAAACACGCTCAACAAATGCTGTACTTAGTGGTATGCAGTATGTGTTAAGAACTATGGCAGCTAATTCTCTGTAACATTTTTTACGTGCTGCATTCTCATAATCAAAAACATACGACCAAAACCCGACAGGATTTGTTGGGATATATGAGCCAGAAAATGCTTCTCGCCCGTCTGTTTTCATGGTTATCTGTTCATACTGATTAGCAACTACATCAAAATTTTGCTCTTTAGTCAATTGTTCTAATGGCAGATCATGAAATCATGGTCTAATTTGGCTCAGGCAAATCTTGGGATTGAGGTACTTAATGTACTCCAATTTCATGGTAGTGTTGTCAAGTCTCTTGTCTACCTAATTTATGGCTTCAAGCAGAACATCACGACAACGTCTTTGGATTTCAAGTTTTTTCTCAGGAACTAGTCTGCTGCATTTTAGATCGTATTCAAACTTTTCTTTGTTTCCGATCATCTGAGAGTCCAGCATATTTTTGTCATGAGGATCTCTGTAGACTTTCTGTAACAGGAAGTTTCTAAGATCTTCAAGTTCTTTAAATAGCTTAGATGCATCAGGATTTGATGCTTGAAATGCTGCATTCAATGACTCAAAATTCTGACACTTGTTGCATAATTGCAGGATGATATTATACTAGTTTTTATTATTATTATTATTATTGTTATTATAATAACATGAAGTGAAAAATGGATAGTTTTTGTTTGTCCTTTTTTTTTGAGAAAACAAAAACAAAAACGGGCGGGTCTCAAAAAGGATAGACTGTCCTTAAAAGGACAGACCTGACAACCCTGGTCCCCTCGCTCTGCTCCATTTCGTCGACTCTTACGACACACAGGGAATACAGAAGTATTCTAACTCCCCTCCCTCAGGGGGTACAAAAGTGAGAAAATACTTGTACTTATATGATACTCTCAACTGGCATATACTAACGAATAATACAATATTAATGGAATGGAGATTAATAGACCTAAACAGGCAAACGACGATAACCCAAACAGGCTATGCTATATCACTTACGCAAGCAAATATTCTGCGTTTGAAGGTGAACAGTAAATATACAATATATATATATATATATATATATATATATATATATATATATATATATATATATATATATATATATATATATATTTATTTTTTTTTTTAGATCTGCAAAATTATGAATTAAAAAGTACCAGAGAAGCATAAAATATTCTTTTAAATAGCGATTATCGTCTTGAATAGAAGTACGACAGTAAAGCTAAATCTCTATTAATGGCACTTTCCATCTAATAATAATAATAATCATTGGTGATGGGGGAGAAAGCACATCTCACTCTCATGTCAATATCATAAAAGGCAACTAAATGGGATAGGGGAGCATAACTATGCACTCCACTATGTCTTGTAGAAACAAGCTGGGTGACCAAAACTACAACAACATAACTGAGATAACAAGGTTATATTACACCATATAAATCCTAATTTCTTCTAACGACTGTTTTGGCTAGCCCCCACTTCCCAGTCACCTTTGGTCGGTTTCTAAAACCAGCTAGCAGTGGCAAGGTAAAGTTGAATCAGAGTGTAATGAAATCCAAAAAATAAATTTTCTTCATGAAATGAAACGAATAAACTTCGCGGAAATATGGAAAACTATACACATACAGTACAAGGAGAAAATGAATACAAAGATACAGAATTAACTATCCTAACTTATATTCCTTGAAAAATTATTTCAAAATTTTTTTCCAACCATCTTGGTCTTCATCCTATATCAATAAACAAGAGATGCAAACATCATATACTGTATATGTATAGCAAACTTATAAAGAACATATACAATGCTCTTTGACTGTCACGTTTCAGAAACCAAAATCACTGATAAAACAAACTATACAGTATATATATCTTTATGAAATTTTAAGATACAGAATATGAAGGTTTTTGTTAAAATTAATGGCAAATAGTTAAACTATATTAAAGATTTCAACTGAAATATAATACTGTACATCCATTTCATGCCTGAAAATAAGTGCTGCATACAGGAATGGATTTGTTTTATGTACTACAATGTTATCAGCTTAGTGAGAATTATGATATTGTATAAGCAGTTTAAAATCTTACCATTATAAAAGTAGCGTATAAGACATCGTATGTTTAACAAATAACACACAATTTTGACGACTTTATTTTTATATATCATATGTACAAAATATGTGAGGGATAGATATATTTTGATATCTCTCTCTGGCATTATACATTATGTTAATGTCTTCAATGCTAGCACAATTGCATATGGAACAAATATACTCTTCAGTTTAAGCTCAGAGTCACAGAGTAAAACTCTTGCTACTGAATAAAACTTAAATTATAGTATGTGCAAATTATGCATGTCAATACAGAGCACAATAAAAAGATATACAGACCTTGAAATGTGAAACTATATATAAAAAAAATATCAGTAACAAATTCACAATCATGCATATCTATACAAAATATTATGTACTTTGAGAATACATGGAGATATTTTTCTAAGATAGTGTTATTGGAAGGAAAGTACTTAAATCCAAAATAACGGGTCTTTCCCATTCTCATAATATCAATATCTATTCCGACAACTACCTTTATTAACCACCCTGATATCACTTAGATTACATCACCTACAAGCTCAGCAATACTGGTACAGTGTTTCATGAAAAAATAAGGATCAGTGCATCTTGTAAAGGTCTTACCTCTTTGACCCGCCCTGGAAGGGGTTATGAGTATGGAACTTCGTAAAGATACTTTATATGATTTGCACAAGAGACACTACAAAACGAGAAGATATGACCTAATAAGTACGGAAACTCCTCAACCATACTTATCAGAAGAGGTTGAGTTGTCTCAGCAAACAGATACTAAAAGTAAATCTACCCATAACAAATCCAAGAAGCAACTGAATCCCTAAAGGTCAGGAAGGTATTGAATTGAATTGAAACAAAGAGAAGACGGGGATCATCACCCTGAGGGCATTCTTCCTCAGGAAAGGAAAATAAGTTGAAGAGGGAAGCAAAGAATGGCCCAAATGGGGTGTGATTTTAGTTAGTCACCTATATTTTGGATAAAAAGCCGCATTTACCTAAAAAGTTAATATTCTTATTAAAAGAAAACACATCTGATTCTGCAAGCATCACAGATAGATTCAAAGTTTATGCACCAAAGCACTCACAGCTGGTAGTTCTGTATTTTCATGTTTAACTGTTAGTAGAGCATTGCAGCTTTCACATACTGGTTCATTACGTTCTCCAGTCATCAGATATGCATGGGTAAGGTTAATGTGCCCGATGCGTAGTCTTGTGAGTGGTTTCAAGTTTTCTTTTTCAATGATACGAGGTCTCCCACCTACGAACTGTCTTTTGAATTTCTCCGAGTTTATTGTTATTATTTTCCGGGGAGTCCCAACTTTCTTGCCATCTGTTAAATATTGCCTCCCGATAGGGTAGTATACATCCATAAAAGAGATCGGTTCCAAGCCCTCCTCGATGGTGAGAGACCTCGAACCTCCTTCGTCTTTATATCTGCTTTTTCATTTCTGGCAATCTCTACGTGAGAGGGAACCCAGCAAAAGTTGACACACTTTTTCCTTACAGATGATCTGTACAACTACTTGTGGATTTCTGTCACAATGGGATGCGATGTACTGTATATATATTTGTGATGATCTTCAACACAGTCTGGGAGTCAACATAAATTGCATAGTTGATGTTCTGAGTGTCTTGGTAAGTAAAAATATCCCTAACTGCAAGCATGACTGCCACCAGTTCACCTGTACAGATGGAAGCATAATGGTGTAGTTTCCCTCAAAAGGTCTAATGTGGAAAATTGCTGCACATCCCACTAATGCTTCAGTCTTAGACCCATCTGTGTATATGGGGACAGTCTGTGCGTGGCATTCTTCAGTATGTGCAAGGAAGCTTGAACGAACTTGCTCCTCAGGTAAGGACAGTGTGGGAGCATTCATAGGGCATACGGGTATTATGGGTAACTGCCATGGGAGAATATCTGGGGAAGCAACAGGTTTTATTGGTACAGCTAGGATAAAACATTCGTTCAGCAGAATCTGTGCTCTTTTCCCCACAAAAGGAGGCAACTAAGCAGGCACATCTAGGGGCCACTCCTGGGTAACACTATGGTATGTTGCGGAGTCTACTGAGGATTGTACCTTAAAAACTATTTCAAAACTCTTGGTCTATAATATACAAAAGGGGTAAACGGTCAGATTAAACATAGACACTGGTTATTAGGCTTGTCCAAAAGGCACCAGAACATGCCCTCCGATGCTGGTTAATAATTGGATCCAATCTCTAATAAAAAAAAGTCAGGAAGGTATGAGATGATAATGGGATGAGATTGGTAAAAATCAACTAGATTCAGGACAGAAAAAAATATTTGAAAAACCTCAAACAACCACACAACCCAGCCAAAGGCCTAAAAGAAAAAGAGGAGGAATCAACAGTTATGAAGATAAAGCAAGATACATTAATTTATTCACATTATAGCTTCTAAAAAGGAAAAAGAAACAGAGTTAAGAAGGTAAGATACCCCATTTATGCAAGTAAAAACTGCCAGCTATACAAATATCTATACAAGCAGAGAAAACAAGTAAAATTAGATACAGTACTTCCAAAGCCAAAGCAAAAAGGGTAGTCAAAGAGACAGAGGGAGGTCTTGTATATAGTGGGATGAAGGAGGTTGCATTCTTAAAGAAAGGAAAGGGAACCAGTGAAACTCAAAAGCATTTGCATCCTTGCAGAGAAGCTGAAAAAATAATCTAATACACGGTGGTAAACACTTGTGCTCAAAAGATCAATGCTTGTTCCAGGAATGGGGGAAAACACATAGTAATGAAGGAGAGCTATTAAGATTATCAGTGAAACAATGAACCCCATACATAAAGAGGTACAAATAACATAGAACAAGGAGGGAGAACGAGGGTAATAAGGTAAGCATAGACCTCATCATTATCGAGGTGCCATATCTACTTGGACTTCGGTAACCATGGAGTACAACCTAATCCTGTCTCTTGTTAACTGCAACAACACTACAGGCTTAAGATACCTTCCCACCACTCTCGTCACACTCCATAAATTTCTCTCCGTCTTCCACTTTCCTCCATCCCAGTCAACACTACAGCTTCTATCTCATTCCTCCTCATCACATGTCAAAAATATATCATTTGCCGTCTTTTCACTATTGTCAGCAATTCTCTCTCCATTCCCATTCGCCTAAACACATCCTCATTAGTTCTTGCTGTCCTAGGTATCTTAAAAATTCCCCATATCCACATTGCAGCTGCTTTAAACTTTTCCTTCATTTTTCTAATCACCACCCAAGTTCCACATCCATACAGCGATGCTGATCATATAAATGTTTTTGTTGTCCGTTTCCTAATTCCAGTGGACTACTTTCTATTAATCATGTAAATTTTCATCCTCTTAAATGCATTCTGTGCAGTGTCAATGCTCGTTCTAATTTCCTTTTCACAACTACAGTCTGCTGTTATCAAGCTCCCGATATAAGAAATTTTGACATCTGTTCTATTTTTCCCTCTTTCACCTCTATTCTTGCTCCATGTGAATTTATCTTAGATGCCACCAACACCTTAGTCTTACTCATATTACCAGTCAACCCTTTCTCTTCGCTCACCCTTATCAACACATCCAACAGAGGTTGCAATTATTCTGCGGAGTACGCCACAAACACCATATCATCTGCATACCTAATAATGTTGATACTGTAACTTCAAATCTTAACTCCCTCAAGCCCCTGCAGCACCCTTAGTACCATCTCCCCATAGAGGTTAAACAGATCAGGGGACATAACGCATCCCTGTCATGCTCCTCTTCTTATGGTATGATGTCCCGTTCTTACTTCTTGCACACTCACTGCAAGAAGTGAGACCAAAAGATGGAGTACGACATACTAACAGAGTAAAAAGTTAAGACAGTAAAACACATTACTAAGAAGATAAAATCACAGACAGGCATAAGGAAGTGAAATAGATATACAGACACTCCCCAACTTACGATCGAGTAAGGTTCCAGAAGTCCGTTCGTAAGTAGAATTCTTCGTAAGCTGTGCTTAGGGAAAAAAAAAGTACTGTGCTGTACTTACATATACATGCAGTGCTTTACAGTACTTAGCCTAAAGACACTTAACTACTACATAAAACATAAAGCATACAGTGTTAATGAATTTTGATACAATAATAATTATGTAATAATACATTACAGTACAGTAATACACACTTTAATACATGGGTATATAATGGGTAAGTTTTTGTTCATATCTGTGAATATTCGTAATGCGGTTGTCCTTAAGTAGGGGAGATTCTGTACATACAGAAGTATAATTTCAAAGATAAAACACAGGTATTCATATGGAAAAAATATATGATAAGAAAGGGACAACAGGAATAACTATAACTTATGTACACAGTAGTCTTTGAAATGATGCCGGGAAATCTTCTCCCCAGCTGACTTAATGAAAAGTCTCAATAACAGCAATTTTTACTGCTGCCTTTAGTTCTGCTCTACCTAACAGCTGTAGCCTAGTATACAGAATGGACCCCTCTGAACTCCGAACAACAACAGAAGGAAGTATATTATGATGAAAAATTGCGGAGCAATTCTGAGTTCTCTACTGATAACCTCTGAAGGCAGATATATATGACTAAAAGGGAATACTTCATAGTTGCATGTACTGAAGTATTGGTATTCCTTGATAACATACAAAACAATACATAGAAAATATATAAGTAAGATAATTACATGAGGAGAGTGTAAATGTGCCAAACAGAAGTAAAGAAGAAAACTGCTGGCAAAAGAAAAGATACCGACATCAGCGAACTCCAATAACTTCAAAAAAAGAGAGATGTAGATATTATTAAAAGACAAAAAGCATAAGTTCATAGCTTTAAAATACATTGCAAAGAAAATACATTTTTGCTCTAAAAGCCCTTCATATCAACATCATTATAATATAGTCCCCTATATATGTACAGCAGTTTAAAGTAATAAAGTACACATATGAAATATAAAATAAATATCTGAAATAGAAATGAAAATACAGTTTAATATCCACCTTTATCACTCATTTCAATAATGACTCGCATTACAAAAATGTGAAAACTATACCTATAAAAGGTATACCGAGTAATTATTTAATTATTAATTGTAATATTTGTTTACAACAGTTAATAGTCATTATATATCTTCATTACACAGCTCACTGGCCAGTCATATAAGCATCTATTGTATGGGATATAAATGATTAAAAGTAATAATTATTAAATCAATATTCATCCGTGTTCTTATCACATTAGTCTACGGAAAGAAATGTAATGCTCTGTTATGAATAATAAAAAAAAAAAGCTACAAGAGCTTTCCCATCTTCAATGCTACCACATTACTTTACGTTAAGTACAAAATTAAATATTTACGGTAATGCAAATGTCACAATATATATAAACTTGTTCAAAATAAATGTAAAAATTTTTATTTTCACATGCTTGCTACATTCACAACAGTTAGTTTCTCGACTATATACACTTACAATGTACAAAAATGAATATATGCAAGTAGGCAAAATTACATAATATACTGAGCACCAGTGTAGTTCAAATTTTACATGTACGATACATATTCCTACCTCTAATATACAGTCATTAACTAAGGAAACTATACAATTTTCATAAACATACTGGCAGCTCTCATTCTCTGTGTTTCTCCTTTGACATTCTAATCACATTCTATGTAATTATTGCTACCTCTTTCATCTTTCTAATTCAAACCCTAATAATATTCACTCCTTTCCTGCTATACAAATTGATGACTCAACGCTGTCTCAAACTTCTTTTCTGCTTCCTCTTGTTCTGTGCTGGATACTGCTTCAAGGGAGACAGTAGTTAAGTCATCTCCACTCAAATGCCTGACAGCTGATCCAATCATGCTGCTAACGACACCTACGAGACCCCCACTTAACGACCCATCTTCATCACTTGTAAGTAACTGGGCTTCTTGCACAACTTCTTCCTGCAGGAGAGATATATATTATGATTCTTAGAATTTTTTTTCTTATGAGGTCTATGAGGTCATTCAGAGTTGTCTCTGTTTGATGAAAAACTTTAACAAATAAAACTAAAATTACAATTAAAAAGTAACAATATCTGCTAAAATTAAAAAAAAGAGCAGTAATATTAACCATTTTTTTAATAAGATATATCAACAAGCTACCGACTAATAAAGCAGTAAGAATCGAAGAGGATTATTTGCAATTACTCTCACTAAATACCTCAATGTAGCATCATAAGGCTAAATCATTCTGTATCTAGATAGTAGGATGATCATGGGAGATGGTGGTCACATCTCTCTATTTAGAAACATAAACAAACATGAGGGGTGAATGGATTGGGTATGTAGTCTATATGCACATTACTTGACTCTTGATGCAGTCATAAATGAAGCAAGTGCAAAACATCAGAATAAGGTCAAGGTCATTCCCCAAAAATAAATTACTTAAGCAAATTGCTTACTTTTCACACTTACATTACTGAGAGCAACATAACAGCTGTGTTACATATCACCTTATGAAAGAAAATTTTATGTATTGTAATCATATTTCACTCATGCTGTGTACATAGTTTATTACTTATAGACTGTACACTTAATTCCCTCATGGAACATCAAACTAGTAACACTGATAACATTACTATTCAAACATCCAATTCAATCAGCATTTTTAGGCTATATAAAAAATACTCCCTCATTGAATAGTAAGAAGCGTTATTTCATGCTCAAAAACACTGTTCTCCTTATCTTTAGATGACACTTGACAGTCAAAACTCTAACGCACAAAAGTAAAAAATGTATGCAGTTATTCCTCTAACAGCATATTTCTAATGACCACACAAAGTACTGCATTCATATACATCTGTGAACAAACAATCAGTCATCTGACACATTAGCTGATATTGCTTCTACATCAATTAGAAAATAAATTACATCCTCTTATTTCAGATGTTATACAATAAACTGGTACAATCATGAAACTGACCAATGTAATCTTAATATTTACCATAACGTCTGAAGTCTTTATCAAAAAATTACAATTTGTACTTGAAGTAAAGTTGTAGACCATTAATCAGCATTTTTTTGCTATACTTTTATTTCTTATGCTTATAATGCTGAAACATAAGTACTTGCAAATGTATTTGAAGAATGTGCCTGCACATTCACAATATAAGACGACCCAAAGCTAATTGTGTAGACAATGGTTAGCAGCTATAAATAAAACCCATAGCTAGACACCATAGACATACAGTTTAGCATTTTCAAAATTTCTGATTAAATATTTAATTTTAATGGAAACAAAGTGAATATCTGTTCTAATAATACACTAGTATCTACAGTATAGAAAGCTAAAGGAGTAAATGTTAAGGCAATTAGCTCACACCAATTAAAATTGAAGATTAATGAATTTGCATTCGCTATTTTAACTTTTGTGGGGATAATTTACAGGAGTATTCTGTAAAATATACTCAAAATTTCCCTGCTTCTTGAGAGAACCACCCAACCAAAGAATTTAACTATTTTATCCCAAGTTATGCTTATACTTGGAAAAATTTGAATTGTACAAAAATCCCGAGTTTCAGCACACACTGGGTAGATTTGGAATAATGTCACAGTAAATCTATGAAGCTTGTTTCCATTTGCTCTTGTTATTGCGAATATATTCACTTAATGAAAAACGAAATTTACATATTCTTCCCATACTTGATACTACATTTAAGAATATACTCATGCAACAACAATACACTTCCTTATACTATTAGCGGAAAATGTTCTCAATAACTATCCTCTAGGATTGTAGTAAAATCTTTACAAATATATAAGCTTCACTACATTCCAAAAGTGGCATTAAGTTATCTACTCTTTAAGACAGTTAAAACACAAGTTACTATTAAACTGACTACACTAATAATTTGATAACAATATATGACATATATTCAAATTGGAATATATCAACTATAAGAAATTAAGTCATGTACTGAATGATTTTTAGGGTCTTTAAGTTTGAAAAAGACAAAACTGCCAGCATAGCTATGAAATCAATACAGTACTGTAACATTGCTTTTTTTTAGTGGGACGTGAAGATACAATACAAAAATAGAATTCTACACACTACATGGAAATCTAATATAAAAGAAGTTATGAAAGAAGCTTGAAAATTTAGCGCAAAAGAAAAAAAATTAAATTTTCATATATGACGATCGCCCATATGGCAAGTACAGTACACAATATCGAGTGATAAAGATGTGACTATTGTGATATTTTCTTTTTCTTAACTACACAAATAATACTACATAAAATCTGTCTCAAACAATGTACGTAAATGACCATCTGGGAATTATAGAGTATCATAATGAACTATTAGACAGTATCTCTGTGTTAAATAAGAAGTGTCTTAAAGCTTAATAAGTTTTAAGATTCTCAGGGCATACAGCCTTACTGCAGGTTGATGATTAATTAGAAAAAGAAAAGAAAATGCCTAATGTTTTTCAAACAAGACGATTTTAAAAGGATAACCAAAAAATATAGCATGTGGTTCCCCATGCCTACATATAATCAAAACATGGGGTTCATTCATACAGCTTTTATATTCTAATATTTATTGTAAAACTTTACATATATGTGTGCATCTGCTAAATGTCTATGAGGAGCTAATAATTATATTACAAGAACAAAACTTATAATAGGGCAGTAAATATAAAGTTTGAAAGGAGAAGGGTTAATAAGAGAAAAGAATTATTCATGCATATTAATAAAAATTAGAACATTATATAAAAGTATCTACCAGTAGCATTCAGTATCAATGAAACCCCAAATATAATATTAAATTTTGAAGGAAAATAAAAGAAAATGGCAACACATATTCTAAACTAACGGTATTATAACATTTCTATCCATGCATTAAAAAAACATGGCAAAAAGAAAGCAAGGAGTGATACTGAATATTTATAATAACACAAATAAAATTCGATACTTATAAAAAGGAGATGGCTCATCTCATAAACAGCAATACAAAACTGACCGAACATTTTCATATATATTCAAAACACAATAATAATTACAACAATAATACTAAAGAGTAAAAAGATTGAGCTAATAATTTTTCAGCCTTATTTTCATGATAGTACAATAAATCCTATAGATGCAAATTCATAAAATTCTACAGAAATCACATGAAGGAAGATTTTTAAAATGAATGTTACATAATAAATATACGAGTTGGTATTCATGCTAGTAAAAAAAATACATAAGAAAAGGACCATTATTTAAACAAATACTCAACTACTAACTCATTTTTAAAATAAAAAGGCCCTTAGAGGAGAAGACGAGTATTTCTGAGTCTTCATGCAGCCTCATAAAGAGTCTCGGGTAATGGTGATGGTGATAACTAGTTCAGATCACATTCACACATAAGACTGATAAAGACTATAAGGAGATTGTATGTGTCAGATATGGAAAATATGAATAAAACAAAAATGAAGAAGGATCTTGATAAAGTAAACAATGAAATATAAGGAAATATTTAATACAATCACAGAAAACGCAATTATCAACCTTGCAAAAATTTAGAGTATCGACTTGGAGAGTGATCATGTACTGTACTGGAAATAATTAACCCATACTATTATGATTTTACAGGATATGAGTGTGGTATAACTTGGGCAATGGCCAAGCCTAATCAAAAACAAAACTTCTAGTTTCAGCTCAAATGATAAGAAACTCTGAACAAAATTTTCGGAGCATGTTATTATTTATATGTAAACACAGGAAATAACAACAATACACAACACAATGGAGCAAGATTAAAAGGAAGGCTATCAAACTAAGGTAAAATTACAACAGCAGAAAAAAACACACACACAAAGGGGAAGAGGCAGGCATAAGGAATGCAAACCCAATATCTGGAAAGTAAAAACTCTTGAAAAACCAAAAACTCTCTAAACCTCTATAGCAATATCAAAATCTCTGATATCTATTGGTTCACTAGTATGATTGCCTTTATATATTTTGGATTAACCAAGGCCTGCTGACAATTACGAACAATAAATTTCTAAATCCATTCCAAATTACTGTATAAAATATCTAAAATTTATATTTTATGAAGCTGGAAACGTATTCCACTCTAGCTTCATAATTGTTAATAAAGAAAGAATTCGTTTATCTAAGGTGGTCTAGGAGTTTAAAACCTATAAGTAGATTCTTGGGTATTGTAAGTGGTGAGCAAAGGGATACTTATAATTGGCGTAAGAGAGAAAATGCTACATTCATACCCCCTGTCTCAGTACACAAGTAGGAATTACAAGTGGCATAATAAAGCCTATGTAAACAAAACACAGAAATAAGATTTAATTCCATCTAAATACTGCAAATAAAATAAGAAAGCCATACCTTACTAAAAGTGAATTATGCAAAATTCACAATCTCTCAACTAGTTACAAACATCATTATTATGGTATGAGAATAAGGTATTAATACAACCTTAAAAACAAGCATGTGTTACATTGTATATATTGCTGCTAAAAGGTAGTTTTCAGAAAAAAATATAATTTCGTGCATTCCTATGGACTTAAATAAATAGTTAAGGTAAAGGTGAGAAATGAGCACCTTTTATGAATTTAAGTGGAAATAATAATTTGGCTTTACAGTACTCAATAAACTACATAAATAAATGACATCGGCATGCAAGGTAAAACACATATATTCAAAATGAATTACAAAACTTAATAATCTTGCAAAGGAATTACTGAATATGGTAATCCTTACTATATTATCTTAATCATTATGATGTAAATAAAACTAGTTATATTAATAACTTTCCTACTTCACGTGCATTATTCAGAGACATAAGTGCCTTACTCACAGACATACTTAGCATCACACAAGCCAATCAACCACACATACACAAACATAATCATAATATCTTTTTAATCCAAACATGTCTTTATATATAGATATATATATATATATACGTATATATATATATATATATATATATATATATATATATATATATATATATATAAAACCAACATCAATACGAAATACTAAAATATAGTAAAATACTAAAAGTGACCTTGTAGTATATTTTAACAAAATGACATAATATTTCACTACTCAAAATTGCTTATATACAATACACATGATCTTGGGTCATCTATAAGAGCACAATGACCAAAGAGAATACACAGTACCAATATACAAACAGCACCTTAAACTATGCTTCTCAATATTTTGTCTCTAAAGACTTCCAGTGACTAGTTTCCTGAGAAAAAGTAAAATCATAGTAAATCTTCCAGCGATTTGCCTTTAATCCAAGTCAGCATTTAACAGCCACCACAAAAGGCAGTCATAGTGTTAAACAACCACGTAAACTGTTTGTTAGGTATGATTAAGTGATTTGCAATGAAAATATGCATAACCCTAGAACACCCTGGGGTTGCTATTCTTTACATAAAAGAAAAGGTATATGGAACATCGGCTATCAAGAGGTGTAAAATGGGGCATGAAGAATATTTATTACCCAAGTAAATATGCAATTTTACACAAAGTACTTGAAAAATCCACTTCAAAGATGATCTCAAAGTATACTTCTCTATTACAAGAGTACTTACTGATTTATGAATGACGAAGTTGTGAAAATACAATCATTTTGATACAACGTTGCCCCATTATATTAATTCACAACTACTGTTTCACTTTTAACTTTGCAGAATATATCAATATCTCTAGCAGACATGCTAAAGTTATCTCTCTGTCATGTTACAACTAAAAATATGTATGTTACACATTTGTTAACTTTTCAGGGAGATAATACCTAATTATTCTGAAATATCAGAAAACGCATCAAAACATGCAAAGAACATGCAAGAGTAATCTTTACCTTTAAATATACTTTCCTATTCACAGCATATCACAAATTTCCGAGAGAGTAAATAGATGTGCCGTGTTTATAAAATATAGGTGCATACCTTAATCACAGTAACCAAAATATACACAACCATGAATGTAAACCTTTAAAGTAGTGTCTACCATAACTTTTTGCTTTGGAATCCTGGTCAATTTATCATACTAAAGGCAGACAAAATATATAGTGCAAGCTAGTGTACTTCACTTCATTTTAAATGTTAATGAGGTCTACGGCTTTAAATATAAGAATGAAAAAATAAAGCTATTTTCAAAATAATAAAATAAGCATCAAAGCACAAAAAGTTAGATCATCTCTATCAGTCAAAGGGCTTTATTTCAAAGGGCTTTATTTCACGGATCAATGTTCAAAATAAAATAAGAAATATCAAGTGACGTAACTATCAAGTAAACTGTGAACTTTCATATCCGTGATGAAAACAAAAAAAATTCCATAAAGAGGCCACAGCACTAACAAATGTGTGGAAAAATCTATTTTCACATAAATTCTAGTAACATTTTGATATTACTTACACACAATATTTTGCAAAATAGAGATATAAACCTTAACTATATTCTAAAGCCACAAAACAGGCATAAAGTAGATTTGGTCATCTGGACCCACTCATCTACTGGCGTATCAACTAAACTGGCTGACTTGTCAAACACTAGCAATTTGAGGGCACAGCTAGTCTCTCCTTATAATCCCCAAGAGCTTTTGTCAAAGAGAAGCTGTATGAGATACCAGAGGGCATTGAACTTTGATCCTATTGGGCAAGAGCCAAGCAGACTCTCTACTTATTTCTAACCCAAGGCAAGATACTAAAGAATATGATAAAGGGGTTAATGTACGTGTGACCTGAATGTATAAGAAAAATTTCTGATGGGATGCAAGAGCAACGTTTGTCTGCTTATATTAATACTGTATATCAATAGATGTTACTTATGATACAATATTCTCTATAACAGAAAAGTTAAAGGGTAAAATTATTGGGAATTAATTTTGATAATGTATGGCATTTACTACACCTCCAAAGGCACATATTCCAACTTTATATATAGTTCACAGCCCTCCTTAAATATCTTTATTATTACTTTTTACATATTATCATATTTGTAAGTTATATTTCCTAATGAAGACTTAGAAGATACTATATATACACAACAATCTCAGTGCAAAAGTTTCTAGATTATCTAATATGTACCAAGACACAAGACTGCCTTAGGGTTAGGTGCAGTGCAATTCATCATTAATAAGGAAAACTGCATCCACTGTTTAAAAGTACAGTATATAAAACAAAATTACATTTGTGTATCCTGCATATTGGTAATACATAAACTTTGAAATTGCCAAATACTAATACAAGATCATTTGCTTCTTGATAAAAATGGGTTTTGCAGTAAACACACAAGCACAAATCAGTTTGTTCCTCAGCCTTTCTATACAAAGCTATAAAGTCCTTTGACACAGAAATATAACATGTTCCTAAGAATTTCTATAAAAAAGCTATGAAGTCCTAAGAACAAGGAGATATTACATGTTCCTCAGGCTTTCTATACAAAAATTGTCAAGGCTCAGGACCCACAAGACATTACATGACTCTCAGACTATCTATACAAAAACTATCAATTCCTCTGACACAGAAGATATATTCCACAGCCAATTCATAAATAAGCTAGTAACGACTATAATGCAAATCTTTTATACATAATCACACATATAAACCCTTTCTACAGCTAATAAAAACTGACTTTAATCCTTCTAACACTGTTATATTAAAACTAAATTATCATAAAAATATGTCATCTTCTTTTGACAAAAACTACTGTAAAAAAATGACTCACAAATATTATATGTTTAAAGCTTTCAAAAACAGTCGAAAGCTCTAAGAAATGCAAGAGAATGGAAGTGAATCACTTCACCTTATGCGACGTTGATGGTTCTTGAATGGGAAGGCCCAATAACTTTCTTACAGAGTCTGGCACATTATTGGATTTTGATATCTGCAAGTATATGCCCTCGGCCTTCTTCAAAGTTGATTCCAAATCGATTCTCAGTGAAATGTCATTGATGTGCTGTCAAATGAAAGCATATATTATACAATAACAGAATCAGCAAGGTTTGTATGTAAAGTTGGATTTTTAAGTGAAAAAACTATAAAATGGAGCTTGGTATATTGTGGCAAATTACTGTACTGGCACAACATCAGACTATGATCTTTCAACATTATGACTGTATCCATACCACGAGGTAGACACAGGCTCTCTCCCATGATATTATTCTTTTATTTTTCTATTTATTACCGTAATATTTTTTTTATTTAATGCCACAGTATGTTACAAAGGCATTAAACTACTCATCAGAAAAAAAAAAAATATGATTCAAACTGGCAGGCATTTTCCCATATGCAATCACTCTCATATGATACGTTAATGGCTTACTATGCCCTCTGAATTTAATTAACTGGTGCAAACTGGTGGATATGGAATCTACAAATCTGTGGTCTCCATAAAATTCTTTTACTTTTTTTATAAAGTTGAATTTTCCATTTTACTTACCTTAAGGATTTCAGTAAATCCAAATTTGTTCTCCATAATGGTGTTCTTTTCTGTATCGAGTAATGCAACAGCAACAAGCAGATGGAAATTAGGACATGGGTGACCAGTCCATATAACCTCCCATAATCTGAAAGCATTGGAACAATGCTAAACCTTTCAAGTATGGTAGGCTAAGCCTTGCAAAGTATGACAGGCAAATTCAACATTAAAGTAATAAAAGAAATATGGGCATTTCATAATTGGTAAGTATTGTTAGGGTGAAATCGGATGAATTTTGATTAGCAACACGTGGCTTATGAAAATATACAAAATTTAATGATTATGTACAAAATTAACAAAGCTGGCCATAGAAATAGAAAAGTAGATGGTAGACAATGCGTGGATTGGTACTCAGTGCAATGAGAATTACTATTTCTTCCTCTAATTCACATGTTAAAAATATACAACTTGTTATATTTATATAACGTTTACAAATTATATAAATCTTATTGGATGTTAAAGTGCTAGAGTGGAAGTGCCATGGAAGATTTTATAATGTAACAGAGGAATAGGGTGAGCAAGAGAATATTAGAGACATTTGGAACACAAAAGGTATAATGAAGAAAGTGGAACAGACAGCCTAGCTGGCTTGGCCATCTACAAAGAATGGACAATGTAAGAATTATGAAGAGGAGGCATAGAATAGATTTACTAAGTATATGAAACAAAATATAGGCCAACAAGGAGATAGAGGGATGGAGTGCGTGATACCTTGAAGAGAAGAGGCATTGACATCCAGGAGGGTGAGTGGCATTCAAGAGATAAAATGTGTTGGCATGAAGTGATTTACAAACAACACTGACAAACGTCAGTAGGTGAAATCAAACTTTAACAATTCGGTAATGGGCAATGGTAAATATGAAGTGTAACGGAATGGTTTTATTTACCATACACAATATGCATAAGGGTGACCGAAAGCAAATTTTTACGATGGTAGAGATGAAGGGAGTTTTTGCTATCTGATATAAAAAAAATATTCATTCTTTGGCATCAAAAATAAATTCACTGAACAGACCCTACATCCAGTTGAAGAAGGCAGAAATTATTAATATCTATTCAGGAAAATTATAATTCTATATATTTTCTTCAAACATATCACAATATACTGCTGATGCCAATAGGCTGGTTGCAACTGAAAAAAGGGAAGTGGCAGGGTATTATCATACCCTATAACTCCTCAACCTCTAATTAACAATCTGTGACTAGGAAATAAAACTTACAAACCAGAGGGCAGCAAAGTGTGAAATTGTTTCTCCCTAAACACCAGGCACGATATATTGTATAAAATACACATATATACAGTGAAATAATGTGTGTAAATGATCGTACATTACTCATCATTTACAGTGCATGTATCTTCTGTATAATATATAAAACACATTTCATGACATAGTTTTGTTTTTTAATATTATATAAACTGCACAACAATTAAGAAATTACCTTAAGGTACTTGTATAATTTAGTTCCCTTTTGAATCGTACTAAGAGCCACCGGAAGCAAAAGTAGAAATTGGCAGAATCTCTGACTTCGAGGTACGACATGAGCTCTGGATCAACTACACGGACAATCTGGTGTACATCCATTAACTGCTGCTTCATCCCGGACTGATCCATGTCGAAATTTCGATACTTATGGGAAAAAATGTACATGTGATAATATTATTAATAGTTCTCTTAAGCAAAAATGTGAATGTGACAATAATCATAATAGCTTTCTAAAGCAAAAAAGTAAATGTGATTATTATAAGTTTTCTAAAGCAAAATTGAGAATGTGATAATAAATTAGAATAGTTTGCTAACGCAAATATCCAACTAAAGTATGAACTATACGTAATTATATCGAAGGACATGATGCAATCTATATTATTCTAAAACTCACTTCCAACTATAGTAAATATAGAGATTAATAAGACATCTGATGATTGCAAAGTCTACTTAATATAATACAAATAAAAGATAATTATTCTGTGGTCAATCGCAGAGGAAGCACACCTAACATTATTCTTAGGTGCTTAATCTGAGACCGAGGCAAAAGGAGGGTTAATATATCCTAAATTAGGTTAAGTTAGGTTAGAGTGACCTGCCTTTGCCTCATTTCCAAAATAAGCACCTAAAAAATTACGTTAGGTGCCTAATATAGGATTGAAATCAACATGAGGTACAAAGTACATAATATATGCAGTACTAAAAGTATAACTATAGAAGGATGTTGAGCTAATATTAAATTCTGCACATACCACCATATCCATATACCCAACAAAACACCAAAACGCCGTTGCTTCATTCTGTGTAACATAAAGGATGGGGGCAAGAAGATCACTCATACCCTGGACATACCCAAGGTCAAAGTTGTACATCACATAGGTCATGAGAATATCATGCAATAACACAACATTGGGGTTGTGCTCACCCTCGAAAAATGGGTGGTTTCTGTCAGTTCGGCTGACATCTTTTTCTGAAAAAGAAAAGATGCAAGGTATATTTTGGATATGCTGTACATTTGCACACTGAAATTTCATCTAATTACATCAGTTGAAGTATATATTTAATCTACTCTAATTCAAGTAATGGCCTATCTATAATGTCTCCAGTGACAAATATCTTACATCAATTAGTAGTGGAACAAAACTTTATGCTATATATAATATATACTAAACAGACAATTATACCTAATATAAAATCCTTACTTAAGAAAAAATTATAACTAGGATTTACCATCCAATGTATGCATCCATTACAATCAATATTTCATTTATCTTTGCACACTAACAAAACTTACCAATTAGACTTTTCCGTTCCTTGAAGGCACAAAATCTACTCTCTTGATCTAGAGTGATGGTTTTCCACTGTTGCTTCATAGTGAAGTAGAGATTCTCCTTTTCTCTTTTGTTCTCTTCCCGTTGGATATATGTAGCATTCCAATGATTGTGACCAAGCAAAAAGCACCATAGTTCCCGTCTAAGATTAGGATGTATTCCCTGAGGGAGAAATCGTTATACCATACTGTATAATATTCTACAGTCACTTTTCGAGGGTTTTATCTTTTATTAATATACACCGTTTCAGGTGTCACAATTTTACTCCCCCTTCAAATGGGAGTGGACACAGACATATTGGAGCTGGAGGATTAGGGAGGGATGCCCTTCCTAACACCCTGCATTAATATCGCACCTGAGGAAGTCGCTTCCCGCCTTGCGCGTTCAACCACTGAGGTACCGCAGCCCCTTACTGAAAATTTACTAATACTGGCAAAATATTTACTGGGTCTCAAGAGACAGTACCACAAACACAACTCTTTCCTGAATATCTCGATTCAGGGTATATAATACAATATCTCAAAGGAAACTGTAAAAAGGAACTAATAACTCACTCCCTTGAATATTCTTTGCTTCAGCAGATCTACATCTAAGACTCTACCATCATCATCCACAAACTGCTGGAAATCATCATGTGTAAGAGGCAGTAGCCTATCTACAGAAGGTCTCTCCGCTAACATTCCCTTCTTTGTAAGCAACTCGTACCCTGAAATGAAACAGATATTGTTGGTATAACACTAATAAAAAAAAAAAAAGGGTGATGAGCAATGGATGTTTGGCAATGAATGCAGAAAGAATGTTATATGAGGAAGCAATTGCACCTATTGCATTGTATGGAGCAGAAACTTAGAATGCAAGAGAGGATTAAAAGAACAGAGTGAATATAATGGACATGAGGTGTTTGAGAATTGTTAGGTGTGTCAAAAATAAATAGAGAAATGAGTCCACTTGACCGAGAGAACGAGTGATGGAAGCAAGCTGTAGGATAAGTTAGACCAGTGAGTGCTCAAAGAGTTTAGACATATGGAAAGAATAAATAAGGAACAACTAACAAACAGTGTGGAAAGCAGAATTGAAGTGAAGTAATGCCGAAAGGAAGACCTAGACCAGTGGTTCCCAAACTTTTCACTACCAAGGACCCCTTTTATTTAAATGATTTTTTCCCCGGACCCCAGGATATTGAAACGTCTGTCAACTTAACATGCTGCTTTAATAAACTAGCAACAAACTCCTCTTATCAGAAAACTAGATTAATTTCTGCAGAAAGACATATGTAAATGAAAAAATGGGAAAATATATAAAAAATATAAAGAAAGAAATACAGAACAGAACAGGGCAGAATAAAAAAACACTTTATCTTAATCTCATTAATGAGATGGGTAATGCTGTTTTGCTGCTACTATGTTTTCAATTTCAGGTTCAATGGCAGATAGTTTTAAGCGATGATCAGGTTCCACATTCATCCTATTTCTGTATTTTGATTTTATGTAAATGAGCTGTGAGAAAGCCTGCTCGCATAAATACGTAGTAGGGAATGGCATTAGATATTTCAGGGCCTTGGTTGCCAGTTCTGGGTACTCATTTTTCAATAGTAACCAAAAGTCTGATAAATTGTAACGGCTGAAACGTGATCTTAGTGAAGTGTCACATGAAAGTTCAACAAGACTATTTTCTTCTTTTGCTGTTAATTCTTTTACATCTTTTACATTTACATGAAAAGGATCCCTAATCCACTTGTTATTACCATCATGAGGAGGAAAATAATCCCTAAAACTGATCTTTAAACCTTGCAAATGCTGAATAAAAAGGCTTCTTATTTCTTCAGAAGTTCCAAGAAAGTCATAAAGTGTTGGAAAGGATTCAAACACACCACTATGCAGACGTTCAGACCACAACTCTAATTTCTTGATCATGGCTTCCACTTTATCTTCAACTATAAAAATAGTTACGGATCTCCCTTGTAGGCTCAAATTTAGGTCATTCAAATAAGTAAAAATGTCAGACATGTATGCCACAATAGCTAGCCACGAAAAGTTATTAAGCCATTCTCTCCCATGAAATGATTTATCATGAAGAAATAGTCTTATTTCATCACGCAACTCAAATATGCGGGTAAGTACTTTACCGCGGGACAGCCACCGCACTTGAGAATGCAAGAGCAGTTGTTCATGAGCGCTACCCATCTCCTCACAAAGAACACTAAAAATACGAGAATTTAAGGGCTGAGCTTTCATGAAGTTAACTACTTTCACTACTTCATCTAGAGTCGTCTTCAATTTTTCTGGCATTTTCTTTGCTGCCAACGATTCTCTATGTATGCAGCAATGAGTCCACTTGACATTTGGTATTATAGCTTGGATTTTTGCCTTGAGTCCTTTGTACTTTCCCGACATTGCGGGGCCCCCGACGCCCCACACTTTGACCATCCAATTTCATTAGCTATTATAAAATCATTCAAACTATTAAAAATAGACTCACCAGTTGTGTGTGTTGGAAATGACTGGCAAAGAGAAAATCTTCCTTAATTGTACGGTCAAATTCATATCGTATGAATGCAAATAAATCAGCACTGTTAGCAACATCTGTACTTTCATCTAATTGTAAAGAATAATACGGACTTTTAATCACTCTCTTCACTAGTTGATTTTTAACACTGTCAGACATGTCTTCTATTCGCTGCTAGACAGTGGTGTTTGACAATGAAATGAGATCAAAACTCTTTGATACTTTGTGAGGCCATTGCTTTGGCAGCAGGCAGAATTAGTTCCTCTGCTATTGTGTGTGGTTTTCCACTCTGCTATTAAAAGAGAAACATCATACGAAGCACACACAGCATTCTTATAATCACCCCTGGTTGCTATTTTTTTATAATATTTTGTCTTGAAACCAGTTCTTCCCATCTTCTTTGAAAATATTCAACAGGTTTGTTAGTATGCTCCTCATGCTTAGTTTCAAAATGCCGGCGAAGTTTGGCTGGCTTAATACTTTCATTGGACAATATTTCATAACAGAGAACACATTGTGGTTTCTGTTCACTTTCACTGCCTCTACATATTAATCCAAAGGATATGTATTCATCACAGTATTTGTGGTTTTTGCGTTTCGACTGATAAGTCAGTGTCTTTTCACTTGAGCTTGTCGCACATTCACCTTCTATATCACTACTGTCTCGTTTTAACATGCTTCCGGTTTTTAACCACTGATCCATCATACGATCAGATATTTACAATAAACAGTCACTGATGTAGTTAATACAACTAAATATCAAGGTTCGGGAATCAAACAGACGCACTGACTACGGACTGCTCCAGTTGCATTAACGTTTGGATGCAACTGTCGGTTCAAAACGTGAAGACGGTGAAGGAAGAGCGAAGTTGCAGCAATCAGTGTTCAGAACTTCAGCTCAGACTGAGCGCGCACGCCACGGTCCGACTGTACGTGTTCAACACATGACAGGTTGGTAATCTCACACGTATAAATGCTTCGGTCCTACCGTACTGCGATTGCCTGACATCCAACAAGTCACTTTCATGTACAGTGTTAAATGCATAAAAAACTTAAGAGAAAGAAAAGAAAAATAAATAAATTATATAATCAGGAAACGTTTATTTTTAATATTGCCATAATTATGAGAGCATGGGTACATTACGTTGCCTTTGTATAACTGCATTATTATTTTTTTCTTTTAATATACTTATTCACTTTATATATATATATATATATATATATATATATATATATATATATATATATATATATATATATATATATATATATATATATATATATATATATATATATATATATATATATATATGAAATATTTCAATTCAGTTCACGGACCCCCAGTACTACCTTTGCGGACCACAGATTGGGAACCACTGACCTAGACCAAGATGGATGGACAGGATTAGAAGAGCAATAAGTTTATGTGGTACATCACAGGTAAAAGAGAATGAAAATGATGGGGATGAATGGAGAGAGACTGTGAGTAGGTAATGCTATCCAAAGGGCTTTTACATACCCACTCAGTGCTGTAATTTTGAATGAGTGGGTGTGAGGGGTTGCAAGGAGATAGGGAACTATAATCAGCTAATGTTTGTCACACATGATTTTCAAAACAAATATGATACTCTTCATACATTAGTGCTCCAGAATAAAATATATTTACACACTTTTTATTATGTCAAGATACACAAGTTTTATGTTACTGTACCTGGTTCTAGGTCCTCGAAACCATTCAGACTGTGGAATAATTCTGCAACATCTTCTTCGCCCTCTGATTCTCTTACATAGCCTTCCACACCATTATACACTGCAATTATACAAATTACATAGATATCACATGCTGCAACTCTAGGTAACAAATAAATTCTTGCATATATGGCATAATAACGGAAGACTTTATTCTCTACCCCAGTTAAGTTTATCATTGGACAATATTAAAGAATCTGATCTTATTATAGTTCCGAATGGGTACTGACTTTAGTAGAGCCCAAAGCCAATTTATAAGAATACTCAAATACGTTAGACTTTTCAAGAAGATCATCAGAATACTGACGTCTGTCTAACTGCTTTCGCAAATAAAATCTATTCACTAAATACTCTTGCTGCACCATGTGGCTTCCAAGAATAAAGAGAAAAGTCATGCTGCTAAGCTGTACCTAATATGAGGTTTTGCATTCAGTATTTTTACTCTTGTAATATAGAAATAAAGCATCGTTAATTACTGTTTAGCTTTATTAATAAACCCAGATGGAAAATTTAACAAAATCAGAATAGAAAAAAAAACTATATCAGTCCTAGTAGAAGGGATCCACCTATTTTTAGACACAAGGTATCTTAGTCACAAACAAAAATTCACTCTCACATGTTGAAAACTCGATTTCAGTGAATAGTTATTACTGATCATGAGGCAATTATAACTTACAATATAAAGTATTATAATTTCTTATTCTTAATTCTGCCAAATTTACTGTAGATATCCATGACTCAAAACACTGAAGATATCTGCATAAATAGGAAAAACAAAGTTCGAATGCAGAGATAATATGTGTAACTTTAAAGTTCCCTGCCTTGTCCATCTTCAAAGCATGTTTTCCATTCTCTAACCACCAACACAACATACTCTAATTAAAATAAATCCTCATTTTATGTGTCACTATAAGTCTCCTTGTGGGAGTGGACACTAATCGGAGCCAGGGTATTAAGGCTGGATGCCCATCCTGATGTCCAGTGATGGGCTTGATCACAGGTCTGCCATCTCCCGAGTCGAGCATTCTACCATGACACCACCGTGGTTGCCATATGACATACTCTAAAAGATGCTGTAAAATTACAAAGTCGATACTCAATCTCGTCAACCTCCTACTTTACTTCAGCACAAAGTTATCTGGTACGAATGTTTATATTTGCTCACACAGCCATCCTATGATTTAACATTACTACAATGCTATTAATGACCTACTATTCTCCCAATCAATGACATTAAAAATGTTAATACGGTCACAGTCATCCATTCCCGTGTTCCACATCAAGAGTACCTACTATACAAATGTATAATTTTAATGCTTAATTCAATAAAAGTTCTATATGGACAGAAATAAAACAAATTTCTATCTCCTTTTGTCTTAATAACTGTTTTAAATATCTTAGTACTATATATTCAATTTGCAAAATTCAGGCTTTTACTTAAAACTTAAAGTGTGAATTAAAAACGCTAAACCTAAAAGTAACTGATTTAAAATTGTATTTTGAACTTTATCCTATATTCCGTCTCAAATTTCTCTAAGTCAGGATGATGAATAATACCAACATCCTGTATTATCCATTTAATCATCAAAAGCTACATACATAAGACTGAACATCCATAGAAATGAGAACTTGATCTAATTCAGCAAAAGTTATTAATTTTAATCATCCCAAAGTGAAAATGATATTCTTGAGCAAGACACCATATCCAACTGAAGCCAATAGGGTGGCCACAATGATAACATAAGAAACAAAAAAAAAGAGCTGTCCACCATACTCAATATTTCTTTTATATTCTGTCAGTTATTTTCAGGCAAGAAAAATTCTGGAAGGGAGAAGCTGCCAAGCCATGTTCCCCTATTACCTTATAGCATAAAAGAGGCAATATATATAAGAATGTAAAGTTAATACTGCCGTATTACTGTTTCATCAGCATTCACAGTATATTGCATATAATAATAAAATGCTGATATTGCACTAATACTGATTTTTTTTATGATTGAGACACCAGGACGGAAAAAAAAACATACCCTCATCAGACCTGGACACGAAGAAAACATAAAGAGAAACAGAGAAGGGGAGTATTGTGACTTGTCATATGGGAAGGGATAATAAGACGTGTAATGAATATCCAAGAATATTCGGTGTTGATGTAGGCATAGAAAGCTTCCTTAGCATATGCATTAAATGGTATATTACCATGTATGGGTTTCATTCTTCCTGTCCAGATTAAACTAAGTAACTTGCATCACCAAAACACTACCTTCAATGCATAAAATTATACAAAAACACGTCTTACTTATCCTTATGAAAAAAGCCCAAAACAACAAAAATCAAAAGCGGCCCATAAAATGCAGCAAAAACACTTAGTAGATACATAAGATTTTCAATACCATGGAGA
>JAXCGZ010002150.1:0-22500 GCA_037179515.1 Halocaridina rubra
CTTCAGAGCCAGTTATATACAGTAAAGGCATTAAATCGGCTATAAAGCAAATGTGAGCGACATAACAAAAAGTGAATGTCTGTGGAGCTAGACAAATGTGTTTTAAGGGATCACTCAATCTAATGTATCTTGGAAAGTTTTGTATTCATGGAAGTGGGATTTATTTTATAAGTCTTAGACATGTTCATGAAAAACATTAACTTTAAGAGATAATGTTCTTGTATTTTTAAAGATTTAGTGAAGAATTGGTTAATGGGAAGTGGTGAAACACTGCCATATACTTGATGTAATTCATGTATTTTACTGCTCACCCAATACTGCTCCCTCCATTGGTTCATTGTAAAAGATATATTTTTTATGGACTTGAGTTCTGATATGAGTGGCAGTATATTTAATAACGTATTATTTCTTGACATCGGAACGATATTTTTGAAATGTCTGTAATTTTGTTTTGTTACCAGTTGTACACACTCCTCTTCTTCCCTCCTTTTTATTTGCTATATAAAGACTTTCTGATCCCAGGTAATGCTTATTGTATTAATTTTTTTTTTAAATATTTGAAGTTGTAAATGCAGCAAATCCAATTTTGATTATTACATTTTTTTTGTACTTTACATATAAAGTATAAGGTATTGTTCATGACATATCAGCTCATGAAAAACCCCAGTGTAATGTGTCTTATTCAGAGGGCCTAAGATAACCTGAGTATTAGATAATTTAAATAAAGTGAATTGATTATTAGGAATCGTTGAGTTAATCACATTTTGGTATCACCTTCTATGGGCCTGAAAGAGTTTCAATCTATTAATATATACTTGACTCAAAAGTTCTTCAAGGGGAGACCGGTATGGTGCGTAAGCTTTTGTGTTTTGTGCTTGAACTTCTTGGGTTTTTTTATGCTGGGATGGGAGAGAAAACGGTAACCTGACTAATTTGGGGTATAAACATGCCTACCTTACTTTTTTTTCTTATTAGTCATCAAGAGCCCACATTGACCACTTCTTACCCATGAGTACTTTAGCTGCAAATGTAATGGTATTAGAGTTTTTTTTTATAATTCTGTATAAATTTCAACTATAAATGAAATATAATCTTTCATGGGCTATTGTTCTTGAAAGTAATACTTGTTCAGCTATTAATTTGTCTTTAATTATAATGCATAATCACTTATAATTTGGGTGGATGTCCAAACCCACAACTGTGTATATTTGTTTGGATATATTAGAGATTGCATTTTTTTTGTCATTACTGAAGACTTTGCTTTGTATGTATATTTTTATATTGTATTGTTTTAGGTGTGTCTGTTTTGAAATATTGTCTTTAAGTGGATGTCTTTGTTTCTCATGGCTCTGGTTTCTTAAATAGTATAGTCACCATGAAGGTGGTAAAATGTTGAAGAATTCATCTTTCTTACAGTCAGCCTTTGCATGTGGAAATACTTGGATATTATTTGCATAGTATTTATATATTATATCTCTCAGGGTTTGATGATATTGGAAGCATTATAATCTCATCCTCCTGCACTCAGTTGGTATAAGTTCTCTTCCCTTTTGTGGTTTGTAGAGCATTCCTTCAACTTGATATGAAAGAAAGAGAGTAGCATTGCTGTGTGTCATACGTTAACCCCTGCTAAGTCGACGGGTTATATGAGCATACCATTAATTTTATGTATTTTTAAATGGTATGATACTTTGTTAAGGACCTTAGTCCTTTTTAATAGCTCAACTAGTGATAAGAATAGCTAGTAGTGCTATGAAGCAATAATCAATGGAATCCCTTAAAGTCGAGGATGATGGTCTTGGCTCAGTTATCTTTGGACCTTTCTGTAGGTTATGAGTCCAATGCTGGATGGAAAAAACTTCTGCATTCAGGAAGTACCAGATGGCTGAACGGGCCTTAGATGTTGTTGTCTCTTCCAACATCTTGTCTTTTCATCTAATGCTGGGCATCCATTAGGTTCAAAAGTTGAAGATTCTTCGTGGAGGTTGGTATGCAAAATTCCTGCTTCTAGCATTGATATCGCAGTTGTTGGTGTCAATTTTACATATCTTTATGTTAGAGTTTAGGACATATTTGTATCTTTTCTAATGTCCTCTTCTTTTACATATGCCTTTTTAAAGTTAGGAGGAGATTTGTTTTGGCAGGCATTCGTCTTTCTTGTAGTTGGTATTAAGAAATACAATCTAAGCAGTTACTCAAGAAGTTTGAGCAGTACAATTTCATTCTTGGCAAATGTGACGATTAACCTGGATATGATGAGATGCCTGTTTATTTTATACTTGGTGTTAGGTATGCTAGATAATCAACCTGGATATGGTGATCCAAATGTTCATTTCAACCTCAGTGCTAGGAATATCTGACAATCAAATCAGATAGTGTATGGTTGTATATCGTTCTCATGTAATTAAAGAGATATCTTTCAGTGACGGTGCAATTATTATATTTATTTGATTTTTTAAGAACGTGACTCCTCTTCAATACCTATTCTTTGGTAATTTTTGAAGGATATATTATACCTAGGTGACATGGAATACTGGATCAATTATTGATTCAGTAAGGTCTTCAATCGCAAGGATACTTCTTGATAAAGTGTCACAATGCCCTTCGATTTTGAGGTAGTTTTTAACATGTAGGGTATATTTTACCATGTTTCCCTTATATGGTATCTATTAGTGCTCTGGTTTGTTTTTAAATGTGGTCATATCACAAAATTATTATAATAAATGTAGAACTCAGGTGGATATATTCTATTAAAGCCAGGTTTTGTTGTGTATGTTATGATTTTCTCTGTGTTGGTTCTTTTGTGAGTAGACACAATATGAACTTTTAGATTTTTCTTTCTGATTTGTTAAGTATGTAAAGATTTTTACTTGTGCACAACAATGGTGCTGGAATGTTCTTACTTCCTTTTCAATACTAGTTTGTCATTCCTTTCCGAAAGATTTTAGTTTAGAACAAATTGCTATAGGTATATTTGACTATGTGTGACTTCATAGCTCTCTGACCAGCCATGGCTCAAATTTTTATTGGATTATTTTTTTCTAATTTTTTAACAGACAGGCTCTATTAGTGCTCTTAATTTATGTATTAAGTTTGCACAGCACACCAAATTTTAACTATAATAAGAAACTCACATAGGATGTATTGTGGCAAAGCCACCTTTCACTGGTTATGCTGTAATTCTCCCTAATAATCTTTGATGCCTCTCTGATACAAGACAACTTTTAAGATACAGTATTCTATATCTTTTGTGTTTGATATAAATAACCAATGACCTTTATCTGTGCACATTATGATGACTGTTGTTTGTAAGCGTTTTTACTTTATTGAATCTCCGGTAACTATTTTGTCAGTTTTGGGCATATATTATATTGTTTCCCATCTCAATTAGCATTTTATTTTATTTTATTTTCGTTGTTGTTGTCGTTTCCTAGGCTGCCTAGCTGAACAACCCCGCATGGGTAGGTTATGGAAGTCTGACCTCTTTTGGTCCTTGATTTCCTCTGAGTCTCTTGGCATCCTCTTCTTAGTTGCTGGGCATCCTCTTTTAATTTGCAGCTCTGGAGGGTAGAATCCCAACACAAACGCTGCCACTTCAAAGTCCTTTCATATACTTTATTGTCAGTAGGTGTAGGATGTCTCGGCTTGTCAGAAATGTGACATGTCATTTGTCTGCGCCAATTGGACATAGGATTCTCATCATATCACATCTGATACATTAAATTATGTGTTTTACATATGTGTGATCGGTTTTGCGTTATGGACTCCCCTTTTCTACTAAGGGCTAGGATGGTGCCTTCTTTGCGAAAGACTTTGGTTTTGGCAAGTGCGACTATTACCCTTAGTGAATGCCCTTTCTAACCTCAGGCATTAGCGGGCTGTGAACCCTCGACCTGACGATTCAAAGTCGCGAGCTCACCTTTCAACCATGGTGGGCACTTGTGTGTTGCATATATATTTACTCTAAATAGGTTTCCAGCTAGTTATTAAAGTTCATACTTTTTAGTTTCATGAATGCAATACTTATTTTGAATATGCTGTATAGAGAACTATGAAGCTCAGAATTTGTGGAGAAAGAGTTTGCTTTAAGACCTTATTGCCATGGATGACTTTATTTTATACCGTATATGTTTAATTGCAATTTGCCTCTACCTCATTAAGCTTTTTTAAAACTCTCAGGTTATAAAGATGATCTGAGATCTAATCTTTCCCTAAACGTACTCTGAACTTTTCTAAGGGAATACTTTTTAGCCCCTTCTTACTGCAATCCAGTATACGAGATTTTAAAAAAGTAGAGATTGAATTATTATTTTCCCTATAATTCACAAGCCACTGAGAGTTTATAGGGAAAAATCATGTACTGTATTCACTTTTGAAATATTAACACACTCCTAATTTGTCAACTTCTCCGTGCCATGCTTCTTCCTTTAATTGCAAAATCATGTATTCCTCAGATAATATATAGTAAGGATTGTATATTCCTGATAAAAATTACCCTTTAATTCTTTCTTAAGTTTTGATGCCAGCCAATGCAAGGCTACTCTTGTAACTGTATTGGAGAAATTCCTAGGCATTATTGGCATACCAGAAATTTAGAGTTCTTGTTGGCCTTTGCCATAAGTAATAGACAAAGATATAAAGCTGTCATTCATCTTTTACTATTCGGTCATTTTTGTGTATTTATTGTCTCCTCTGTCTTTAGTACATATAATGACACAGCTCTCATTCATGTTTTTAAATAATTTGAACCTTTCCTGTCGTTTCTCTGCCTGTATTGAACATACTAGACTTGCAGCTTCAGTTTGTTTTTATCATCGCATTGGAAGAAAGAGAATATATAGATTTTTCTAAAGAGATTATTTTTTAATTATTTGAATCTTTCCTATCAATTCTGTATTGAACATACAAGACTCGCAGCTTCAATTTTATTTTTATCAGTTAATCTTTTTCAGTCATTTTATCAGTGCTTTATGTTTCTTTACTCTAATTTTATTGCAAGCAGGGACTTCCAGCCATCATGTGTGCAAAATCAGTCATCATCTCTTGTTATATTTATGTTTCGTGTCTCTATATTTAATGTTATGCAGGCTTACAGCTATCATCTGTGTTCTGGCAATCTTGCCAGTGTCGTCATTTTCTTTAATGTGTACTTTTTGTAAGTACATGTGCATATTGAAATACTGATATATAGCAACTGTATCTTACTACCTATTAATTAAGAGCATTTACTCTTCTGCATTAGATAATCTCCTATAATATCTTCATGCTAAGTTGGCCTAAAGACAACACTTGTTTCATGGCTGCATGACAAATCTGATTGCTTAGTTATGTATCATATTTAAGCTGTCTACTATTGATATACACTACGGTTAACTTATAAGTATCAATGAAGTAGTTTCATCGACATACTTTGACATCTACACAAATACTTTATAGAACAAGCTTGGGTAGCAATTTTATAGACCACATATGCATGACCAAACTTCTATTCTTTTAGCAAAGACAGTTAAGGAATTCTTGCCTAGGTTACACAGGTAAGAAAAATATTTATTTGCTATGTTTGATGAGAACTTCATCTTAAAAAATATCCTTTATAATCATTTCGATGTTTTATTTGCCAAAGAGATTTGATAAGGATATGGTGGATGTGAAAACTTTAAAATAATACCTCGAGTGTAAGTATCTTTTCTTTCTCAGAAAAGATTAGTCTTCTACTCAAGTATATTTTATTATATTGTATTTTTAATGATTGGTTTAGTCTGTAATTATGTAGGTTTCTTCCCACAACTGTTGTGTAGAGTTTGTTGAAGTCGCGTGGGATCTTGCTGCACTTTTAAAAACTGGCCCATTTTATCAGAAAGTTGCTGTATTTATTCATTCAAATACTCTATATATAATTCGCATCCATGTTTCAAGGCATATATAACTGATTATACACGGTAAATTTGTATTTTTTAGTTACTGCATATGTTATTAAGGGGAGGGAAAACTGCTTATTTTTTATTTCAGTAATAAAGTTATTTGCAGCTCTTAATCTCATGATTAGGGAAGTTAAAAGTTAACTTACAAACAGGCTGTTCATATACTCCATAGTCAAACAGCGTTTGTAGGTGTGAAGGCGACATTAGTCCGACTTGGCAGCTTAAAGGTTTGGGGATGTAGATCTGAGCTGTCAGGATTGTTCTACCAACAAAGTACAACCTGCGGGTTTTCAATTGTCCTAGCATATTGTAAAGCTTCGTAGAGAGAAGAGAGGTAAAACATGGGGATTGCTCGCCAGTACTGCCCCTTGGGGGATTGTTGAGCCATTTGTAAATTAATTGACTGAAACAATGACTTTGGCCAATGAAGGTTAAGTGTGAATAAAACAACGATCTCTAGTTTTCAAATTTTTTTCTTATTTATCTAAAGAGAGTTTTTAGTCAGCCTTCTTTGGCATAGGCTGGACATATATTTGCTGCTCCTGACTGAGACACATTGTAGTAGAGTTACTCATGCAAGTATTTACACTTCCTGAATGATAATTGATACAGACCTTGCATAATAATGCTTGTTCATCTTGGATTTGCTATTCTGTCTTCAACTTCTTTTTGTATCATATCAGATATATTGTAATGTATGTAAATAAATTAAATGAAAAAAAAAATAAACAAAAAGCCACGATGATGAGTCAAATTCGTCCTCTTGAGTAGGAAGTGGCATGATGCCCTCCAATGACTACCCCCATATTGGGAGAGGACATCACTGGCTGAGTGGATTGATTTTTTTGTTTATTTTTTTAGAGACCATATTATTACCAAAGAAATCATGATTGTTTGATATATAGCATTTTCTATCTCTTAGTAAAGATATCTTGTTCTATTACTCCATTTTCCCTCTAATTCAGTCTTTATTATAAATCTTTTCTCTCCTCTTGGTACACATTTGGTAACAATTCATTATTTGTAGATAATATTTCATGAATATCAAGTTCATATGCAGTAGATCCTATGAGGTTCAGAAGACTGAAATCACAGTTTTGTTTGCGCTCCTTTTGTTGCAAGTAAAATGAAATATATGACATGGTGTGGTACGCTGTGCTAAACCTAGTTTGTATATACTTCAGAATTAGTACAACAAAGGAAAAAAAATGATCTATTGTGTGAAACAAGTTTTCTGCTCCTCTTATTACATGTGGATGTTGTTAGAAATATTTTTAGTTGCTGAAGATATTGCCACTTATAACAGAATTGGAATCCCCTGAAGATATATCTTACAAAATACAACTAATGACATGGGACATGGTATTGAGTGCGTTAGTAAACCATAAGCATGTATTACATTACTTAGAGGGAATGGAAGTGTTTCACCACCAGCCCCCAAGACCAGTTTTCACGTCATCCATACAATTTACAAGAACTTTTCTCCATGAATATCCTTCTTTGTTATGTGCATATCTAAGACTTGTAAACAAAATTCATACTATTAAAAACTTTTCTTACATCACTCCGAGTTATCCTTCTTAAAAACTTGTCTAGCTTACATAGTCAATTATCGCTTATGTAGCTTATATTTGCTTTATAACTGATTTATGCCATTGTATACTTGGCTCTAAAGATTTGAGTGATATTTCAGTACTTAGTACTTTACTCAAAAATAATTTTTGGGTGAAAGAAAGGACCATGCGCACTCTCCTTACTCTGTGCCAGGTTCGACTCCCTAGAGGGAGAGGATACAGCAGCAGTCACTCCCTCGCTGTTCCCCATCTCATACCTACTCAGGAGGCATGACCACAGAACAAAAATAATTTTGTAATAAAGATGACAAATAAAACATGAGAGTAAAATAAGTTTTTATTTTTAACAAAATGAGTGTCCGGTTCAAATACAAGTCTTCCCCAAATAAATATATAGTCTCTACACCCTTCATATCTCCTGTCTTTTACATGTTGGACCCTTACATATATATTCTATTACTCCCTTTCTCTCTCAGAGGGATTAGAGTATGTATGTAAGGCTCTCCATTTTGTAAAATACAAGAGCTATAAAGGGTGTAGAGACTATATATTTATCTGGGGTGCCAGGAACTATAGTCTCTAAACATATAAGCTTTTTTTTTTTCTCTTTTAGATAATGAAACTTTACATATATACTCTGTTCCCTCACAAACTGAGGAAAAGAGTATTAATGTACAGCTCTAATATCTAAAAGATCTGAGCTTATAATGTGTAGATTGCTATATAGTAACCTGGGGTCTTATACCTACAGCTAAACTTCTGTAGTCATGCAAAAATCATCTCTGCACAAGAATTGCACGTAATATAGTGTATTCATTGGTGGGAAAACTACAGATAACCTAAGACTTAACGGTGTCTTGAGCAAGACATAGGGAAAAAAAACTCAGAAGGGCAACTTCCTAAATTCCCATCACGATATACTAAAAGGATGTTTGGTTCTTCTTTTTTTAATTAGCTTTTCTGTAGTTTTAATTCTTACAATATTTATTCTGAGTGGTCACCATGGGTCTCAGCACCTTTAGAAACTATGCTAAAGGTCATATCTTTGATATGAGGATTCACAAAATCCATCAGTAGCAGGTAGAGTGAATGCTTCAATTCTGTCAATATTTATATTTTTACAAATTCCTTAAAAATGAATAAGACCTAAATAGAAACTTTATCTGAAAAAGTTTGTTAAGGAGTTCTTTTTTCCACCATTGTCAAGATATGAACATGTTCATCCTTTCTTAGATACTGATACATGGTACCAACACCGAGTCAAAACGGGAAAAAAGAAAACTACATCTATAACGTCAAGAACTGATTTGTGTTACTATATGGAGATGTTTCTCTGTTTACTGGAATTATTCAAGTAAGCTTATCAGATTTCATCTAGAATTATACTATAAGAAAGGAGTAATTTGTTTTCTCTCCTCTAACTTTTATGTCAGATTTACTTCCTATTTTTGCCCTTAATGATCACAATGGGTCATAGGATCCTTAAAATGGATGATAAGGGTTATTTTTCTAGAGAAAGGAGGCCCTCATTCCAACTGCTGCAATGATGATTTCTGCATCAACTAAAGAACTTACTACATTAAGAAAAACAAATTAACAAGTTTTATTCTTACATAAAGAAATGTTTAAGTCACTTTCCTTTCTGAAACAGACATATACAACCGACAGACGGTCAAGTGACTTCAATTGTATAATTAATTATTTGCTACCTAGGTGACATGAAATTATGGTACAAGAATGAAAAGGAGTGTTCAGCAGTCATGCCACAGTTGATAATAACAAAAGATTAATACATTCATAATTATATTATTGGTGTTCTAAATACTTAACAGCGACTGCAATTTGTGATAATTTCTTCACATAATAATCAAGAAGTGCTTGATTATATCAAATGAATTGTAATCAGTTATATCAAAAATTTTGAAAAAAATAACTTGTATTATTTATATCTACCTTGGCTGTTTCCCCCTTTAATTGGGGGGTAGCCGACATAAAAAAAAGAAAACAATAAGGGGATTACTCTGCTCTATGGGCAATGACGAGGGAGCTAGCGACTGTTCAGATGGCATTGCTGGAGTGCCACAGCCCATCCTCCCGGCTCTTCCACAACCTGTGTCGCTTCACAACTGCCAACTCCCCTACTGCCCCTACCACAGGGATACCTCTGTAAGATGCAGCCCCGTGGTAACATAAGATGCCCATCAGAGCTGTGTCACAACTGCTCGCCACTCATTCCTATTCCTAGCACGCTCACTTGCTTCCCTCACATCCATCCTCCTATCATTCAGGGCTCTTCTCACTCCATCCATCCACCCGAACCTAGGCCTCCCTCTAGCATTTCTCCCATCAACTCTCGCATTCACCACCTTTTTCAGCAGTCCTTCATCATCCATCCATTCCACATGGCCAAACCATCTCAGAACATTCATATCTACTCGCAGTACTGCATCATACGAAATAGTGTTCGATAGCGTACAATGCATTGGGGTCGCAGCTACGTGAGCTAGCATATATATTTTTATTTCCAGTAGTTTCATGATTTTATTGATAAAAAAAAAATCGTATTTCTTAGCCTAAGAATAATATAACAGTAAAAAATAGTAAAAAACATAAATACTAACAGTATTGCAACATGCAAAATACGATACCGCTATCAGCGTTTCGGACAAAGGCTTCCACCATCTTCCATTGTCTCGCCTCACTCGTGTGCGCCATTCATGTTGTGCTTATTATTATTAATATGTTTTGCTTGTGATTTTTTACTCGCATATTTTAACCTTTGCAATGCCTCCCAAGCATCCTTCATCTTCTAAGGCTTCTTGTAGTGAGCCTAAGTGGCAAAGGAAAATGTTAACCATTGTAGATAAAGTGAAACTCTTAGATATGTTGAAAGAAGGAAAAAAGTTTGTGGATGTGGGCCGCTATTTTACGTAAACGTAATAATTATTGTAAAATATGGAGCCTATTAATGTCAAGTCATCATCACCTCATTCATGGTAAGTTTTCCTATCACTTTCATAAAAAAATTACGTTGCTTGCTGTTATTTATAATGTAAAGGGTGTTTTTTTAACAGTACAGGGAGGGTTTATACAGTGTAAACGTAAAAATACATTACAATATCTATGTACATATAGGCTGATCCTACTCCACGGATTTCCGGGTTCGCGCCGGGTCCCGGAACCGAACTACCGCGATAAGTGAGGCAACACTGTATATCTTATATACTGTACACTATTTGTATGTCAATATAAATAACTACAGGTCGTTCTGCTTTGCTATGTACTTATAAAATATGCTTTACTTATCTTCTGTCTTTGGTATAGTGTGTCTATGTATGGTTGTGAAACTTATCTATGCCCATTATCATTGTTTCTTATGCAAAATAACTCGATACATTACACGAAAATTACAATATGCAGCACTTCTTAGAACCTATCTTTGCGTTATTACAAGAACTAGGTGTATATAGCGAGAAGCATACTAACTATAAAGTTTGAAAATATCACCAATCATAATACCTGACAGTTAGCAAGGTGAATTCCATCCGTAACTGATACAGTGTGGTGACTGTTGTTCAAACACTGGTGGGTTGTCACTCACGTCCGATACTGAAAAATAATATTTAATTATAGTTTTCAAGAAAATAATTATCAGAGACATCTGTTTTTAATACATATTGATTTTTCAAGATAAAGAAAAGTATGAATATAAATTTCATATATTTGTTTCTTAAATCATCAAATTTCATTGTCATAGATCACTATTTGAAGAAGCTGAAGAGGAAATAGAATTTTTTCTATGAGAAATTGTAAGAGAAAGGTCAAGAGCAAATATTTCCAAGACGTTTAAAAATACAATAATGTTTTTCATTTTACTTTTATATAAAATGACAGCAATCACCCTTGTAAAGGAGGTGGCAGAGCCAAAGCACACACATTCACCATAAGCAAAACTTACAAATGAATTAAAGCCACCCCATATTCTAACTATTATCTCAATCCTAACACCTAATCTATAAATACTAAAACGTTGTCGAAAACTATTAACATACCTGTAATAAAAATATGAGCTTTTGAAGTTGAGAAGGAGTGTCTTTATCAATAGCCTGGGCCAGAAAATGATGGACTGGCACTGTTTCTCGATCTAATCCTGGCTTCAGTATAAGTACGCCAGAATCGTTTTCCACGTAGAAGTTCTATGGAAGGCTTTCATTCAATCCCATTAATCTATAGGTTACATCTCCATTGGGTCCTGTACCCTGTCTATCATAGTCATAGTCAGAATGGGGGTGGCCACAGCTGTGGCCTCAGACATTATAAAAATGTTCTCGGAACGCTGGAGCATTATTGTTGATGTCTATGACTTGCACGGACACGACGACTTCCGCCCATTTGCCAGAATAGCTGTCAGTGGCTCGAACAGTCAACTGATATGCTTTTCTTGTCCCGTAGTCGAGCTCATCCATGACGCGTATTAATCCTGAAATACAGCCAATAAACATTTTTCAAATTGGATTAGAAAGCATTTTCTAAATAACCTGATATGGAGATTAATTAATCTGAATTACATAGCATTTTTGAATACTGTACAACATATATCCATATTATTAATTTGGAATAAATAGCACAGGTGCTTTTATTTAACTAATACTCTAAATATAAAATAAATAGCAATGCTACATAAATATAGCAGCTTTTCTTTTACATATCAGAAACTATATTACACTTTTAAAAAATTTCAAAAGAAGAACTAAGCCAATTCAAACAAACTAATCCTCTAAATAATAAAAATAATAATAATAATAATAATAAACCTTTATTTCCATTATACAATGGGTATTCATCAGCCGGGGCAAGCCCCAACCCCCCATTGTGGTGACCAACCACAGCAGTACCTCCCAGTAAACAGCTTAAACTCTCGGTATTGGACGAGAACCGATCTTTCGACCTCGTGAATGCGAAGCCAGCACGTTACCACTGTACTAGCCAGCAACTATCAAATCCAGGAATGAATTATTTCATATTTCTTAGTCAATGATCAAAGCTTCATGATTCTTGAAATGAGAGATTAATCTGCATATAGAATGAAGATTAACAATACAAAATAAATTAAGACTGGGGCTATCTTACAAAGGATAGAGAGCATCATATAGAAAAATAAATAAAGTAAACTTGATTACTAGGGACAGCTGTAGTGTATTGTTAAGATTGCTCAACTCGGGAGTTGATGGACCAACGTTCGAACTCATATCAGGGCAATAGGAAGGGCATCTGGCCTCAATTCCTCAGCATCAATCCATCTGTGCCCACCCCCAAATGGGGACTAATAGTAACATGTAAAAAAGAACAAAAAGATTCCATCGCAAAAGTCTGGTGCTCGTTATCCACAACAATCGTGTAAATAAGTTTACGATTCAACTGGCTATGCGCTGTGACCAACACAATGGGCGTGTGGGCTTTGCCACTCTCAGCATTGGTGGCACTATAGAACTGACAATCAAAGATGGGTTGCGATCTATCGACCACTTTTAGACGGACGGGAACTTGAGAAGACAGTTGTGGTGAGACTGAGAACATATACAATGAAAAATGGTAAAGGAAAATGAATTCCATACATAAATACCTTATGTTGTATTTGGAAAATGAAATAATACATTCTTCCAACCTAATCTAACCTAACATAATCATCCTCACCTAACTTAAAATGGATATCCCCATTTGTGGTGGGGAGAGGGGAATTCGACTTTCATATTCTCTGAGTGAGGTAGAGGGCAACTAATAAGGATATCCCCTGAAGAGGGTGAAATAGTTTTGTCCCTATCAATTATAGACCTTAAAATTAATTGCTGTCTTCACTGAGCCTGTTGACTTTATAGTGCCTACGTACTGCACAAAAGACACAATTACCCTGCCCTTCCTATACCCTTGTCCTGCCAAAGAGTGACCCTGCGCATACCACCTCGAGGGAATGAACTCAGAATCTTTTGGGTAGAAACCACTCAGCTACTAAACGGTGGATGCACTGAGGAAATTATACACAAATTTTCAGCAGTATATTACATGGTGAACCATATACTATCGACACACTTAAAAGAAAAAAAATTTAAACTTTACAATTATTACCTTCATCATAACAGTAATAATTAGCTCATATTCGTTTCTCTGTCCTTCGAAAAACTGTTTGAGGCTTAATTCTCCTGTTGCTCAATTGACACTGAACAATTCTCAGTTGCCACGTTGCAATTCGTAATGAACGTTACTATTCTCATCAGCATCAATGTCAGTGGCCATAACCTAGGGAGTGAAATATGTAAAAATTTTATTATAACACATATTTAAAACAATAACAGGATGCCCATTCAATATATACGACTATTTACTTATCATATTAATAACTAACAATACAAACACCTTTCATAACTATAGAGTATTGATAAATACTGATTACATAAACATGAACATTTGCTAGAAAGAAAATGTTACCTTAAAGACAACTTAGTTCCTTCTGGCATCAACAGATATTACAATGTAGTATAGAGTATTTACAAATATTGGGTCATTATCATTTTTGTCAGTCACTACAACATGCATCTGCACATGAGCAACCCGAGGTGATACTGTAGGTACTGAGCTGCGAACCTGCAATGCATATCTACATATTACACTACATAATCATCCTCACCTAACTTAAAATGGATATCCCCATTTGTGGTGGGGAGAGGGGAATTCGACTTTCATATTCTCTGAGTGAGGTAGAGGGCAACTAATAAGGATATCCCCTGAAGAGGGTGAAATAGTTTTGTCCCTATCAATTATAGACCTTAAAATTAATTGCTGTCTTCACTGAGCCTGTTGACTTTATAGTGCCTACGTACTGCACAAGACACAATTACCCTGCCCTTCCTATACCCTTGTCCTGCCAAAGAGTGACCCTGCGCATACCACCTCGAGGGAATGATATCAACAGATATTACAACGTAGTATAGAGTATTTACAAATATTGGGTCATTATCATTTTTGTCAGTCACTACAACATGCATCTGCACATGAGCAACCCGAGGTGATACTGTAGGTACTGAGCTGCGAACCTGCAATGCATATCTACATATTACACTACTTAGTTAATGAAAGAGAATTCTATTTCCACATCCGAGTTCATCTTTGAAATCAATATACTTAAATTACTTCAAATTACAAAGCTAAAAACATACTTTAACATAAAGTTGAGAATCCTGTAAGTGATAATACTTACTTCAATAACCAGCAGATAATTGTCCTGGGCTTCACGATCATAGGCTTTTCCAGTGGTTTGCACGATTCCAGAACTGTCTCCGATGACGAACATTGCCGTTGGATTCAAGATGATGAATTGCAAATGTTCGTTGAGGTCGCTGCCCAAGACGTGAACCATGGCATCTTTGTCCACTCTTGTGGTGTTCTCTTCAACAGCAGTAAAATATTTCTCTTCGCTGAACCTCAGTCCAGTGCGGGGAATGCTTTCTATGTACACACTAACAGCTGCGCTTGAGGCAAACTGGCCATCGTTAACAGTAACCTGTCATGATATTCAATAATAAAATTTCCATTGTTATCTGCATGTAGGAGTTTCATATACAGATGACTATTAGGCCTGCCTTTGGGACTCGAGAGTGCTCGGCCAAGCAGCTTAAGAAACAACAACAGTACAGTATTTACTAAGGTACTCCGAATTATCTGCTTGGCAGTGGCACTCGTGTGCCAAGAAAAACAAGAACTGAGCCATACATACCTTCAGTTGATAGTGACCAACAAGATTATGCGATTCATTCACGATAATAAGGCCAGTCTTGGAATTAATTCTGAATCTGCCATCCTTGTTCCCATCAGCTATTTTGTACTCCAAATTGGCTTTTCCACCAAAATCCAAATCTGTTGCATTCAGTTGTACAACAGTCACGTCCTTTAAAGAGAAAATTAATAATGAAAAATAAATAAAAATTATAATAAATTACTAGTAAGAAAAATGAAAACCAAAACAATTATAATGAAAACTAACACTAATCAATAAAAATAAAAATGGGACAATATGCTTACTTTGTTGTTTCTAAAGCATCTCTAAGCTATAAAAGCTTGAATACAGAAAAAGTGGTTATCCTTACACTATATCATTATAGGTAATTAAGCTATTTATATAAATTCACCTTTAAAATCAAAAGAAAAGTGATAAAACAGCACAACAAAGAGCTCGGGATTGATACTAAGAAGTTATAACTTCTAAATATTTGCATATGCTTTTTCTTAGATGCAGAACTCCAAGAGAGGACTCTGAAGGTCTATACTTGTGCATGAGGTCATTATAAATATGTTCAAAAAATGGGCCTGTCATGCCATTTCTATTTGAGTACTTATTATGCCCGATGGCCTGCTAACGATATTTTCACTATTCCATTAACTGTTCAATTTGTATATTGATGGAGTTGTAAGAGAGGTGAATGAGCGAGTGCGTGGTCGAGGTTTAAGAATGGTAGATGGGGATGATAACGAGTGGGAGCTGAATCAGTTGCTGTTTGCAGATGATACTGTGGTGGTGGCAGATTCAAAGGAAAAGCTGTGTCAGTTAGCGACATACTAAAATGGAGTTATTTGATAAACAGATAATAATATCGTGGTATTTTATTTCCTAAACAAAAGTTCAATTTATTGAATTTTTCTATTGTCAAAATCTCGTTCTCTATTGTATGAAACCTCGTTTTTTTTATTGTAAGAAACCTCGTTTTGTTTATACCCGAAACATCATGTAGCCACATAAAGTTAATTTATCATACATTTTCCGGCAATTTACATGGTAACATTCATTAAAAAATAAAAGAAAAAAAATTTCATTTTCACCTAAAAAGTGGGACGAGTGCAACTGTATCAATCCACTGTCATCTTCCATACCAGTAATGGAAAACCTGTACCTATTTAGGTAAAATTGCATTATAGGACCACCTCTATTTTCCAATTGAAATAAATTATTTTTTGGTAGTTTTTTATGTGTTTTGAACGAATCTGAGCTTTATTTTTACCGGAAAACAGAATTTTTTTTTTGTGATATCCCCTGCCACAATCTAGGATATCCCATTAGGACTTTAGGGTTTTAGGTTGGGATAGGCCTAGGCCTATTACAAAAAAGTAACACCTCTTGAAGTTATCTCTTAACCAGGGGGGCTTCGCCCCCCTAGGACCCCCCTTATCTTGTCTCTTAACCAGGGGGGCTTCGCCCCCTGGGACCCCCCTTATCTTATCTCTTAGCCAGGAAGGCTTTAACCTAACTTAACCTAATTTCCGGAGCAAATGAAGGTCAGATTCGCTTAAAACACATAAAAAACTAGCAGAAAACCTTTATTTCAACTGGAAAACAGAGGTGGTCCTATAATGCAATAATACCCCTATTTATTTTGGGGGAGGGTAATGGGGAAAACAAAATTCAAATCTACTCTATTACAAATGGTGTTATCCTACCCTCACCCTATGTCTCTTCCCAGTTGTATATACGCATCACCTAATATAATAAGTCACTACACCCTAAGGGTGAATGCCGCAAACTAAACACACCACAAAATCACAACGTAAAGCATCAGCCCCCAGAATGTGGCTGTGCATTACGGCTGGATGCCCTTCCTCACGCCCCACAGTGGGATCGATTGTGGGTCTGTCAACTCCCAAAGTGGAGCACTCTCTCTACTCGGCTCTCCTCAAGTAGAGCAAGAAGTTACAACTAAAGTTAAAATCCAAGAGCTTCCGGAGTTTGACCTTTCCCGAATGGACAGAGACAAAACTTTTAGGGTGACCGAAATGCCCCTTGTTGCAAACCATAACTAGACATTACACCCGCCCTCATATTGAACATACCACGATAGTATATGACCTCAAAGACATTTATATTTACCATATCTTGGAGTGGTAACCGTATAAAAATTGAATCGGATAAGTTTAGTTGAACTGCAGAGGTCTCTCTTTGTAAACAAACTCTCAGCTGTGTTGCATAAAAGAAAAAATTGACTCTTCAGAAAGCACATGCAAAATAATCAACACGTATTTTTCCACCATTTGTATTTTCAAATATATTATTATTGCAATATCTGATTATAATATACAGCTATATATATATATATATATATATATATATATATATATATATATATATATATATATATATATATATATATATATATATATATATATATATATATATATATATATATATATATATATATATATATATATATATATATATATATATATATATATATATATATATATATATATATATATATATATATATAATAGTATACAAAAACTATCTTTTACAACAGAGGTGCTAATAACACCATCATTATTGGAACCGTAGCGGTAGAAGTAGGGTGGGATATGCCTTTTTAACGGCCCCAGAAGAAAAAGAAGGAAAAAGAAAGGAAAGAAAAGAAGAAGAAGAAAAAAGAAGAAGAAGAAGAAGAAGAAGAAGAAGAAGAAGGTGAAAAAAGAAGAAGGGCACCCGGAGGAGCACTTCTGCAAGGGGGCAAACCCTGTGGCATCTTTTAATATATGATAATGTACAAATTTGTACAATACAATATATATATATATATATATATATATATATATATATATATATATATATATATATATATATATATATATATATATATATATATATATATATATATATATATATATATATATATATATATATATATATATATATATATATATATATATATATATATATATATATATATATATATATATATATATATATATATATATATATATATATATATATATATATATATATATATATATATATATATATATATATATATATATATATATATATATATATATATATATATATATATATATATATATATATATATATATATATATATATATATATATATATATATATATATATATATATATATATATATATATATATATATATATATATATCATATTGTTGGAAAGCACATCATACATTGAGCCAGCATTATAAAGAGCATCTTAATATAAATCATTCACTTCATTTCGTAGATCCTAACTACAAAAACATCCACACAAATACTATCGAATCTACTTGGCGTGTTTTGAATAGAAACGTTTTACCTAGAAGCGGTACTGTTAAAACCCTCTATAACACTTATTTCTCGATGTATTGCATAAAAAAAATATAATAGATGTTGAATGTCCGTTTAAAACGTTTCTCGAACTCATAAAACGGAAATATCCTTTAGATAAAGTCGATTCAACTCCCAGAAATAGAGATTCAGTTAAAAAAAAAAAAAAGTGAGGTCGCTGTTCAAACGGAGTATCTCGTTCCCGCTATTTACTTCTTCTTCAAGTTAGATACAAGAAATTATACTGACTTGTAATACATTTCTACCTTATTTGTAAAAGTATGGAATAAATCATACAAATGAGATAATGAAAAAAATATCCCTTAGGGATAATTCTTTATTAATTTACGGTTTATGCACATAAGTATTTTAAGAATATTAATGAAAGGCAAATACAATTAGGTAACGAGTTTAAAATTCACTTAGATTTTTGTGCAAAATATTTGACTTTCTTTGTCACTTGGGAGCTCATGACAAACACACAAACGTCTATTTCCATTTTACAATGGCTATTCTGAAGAATTGAAACCTGCCGTTTATCTACAACAGAGACAAGTTAGGTAAGGTTATTTTAGGTCAAAATTTGAACTTAAATGCCATGCTCAATTTCTTATCTAACTTGACCTAACCTTTGATTGTTGCTGAAAAGAGGCAAAAAGGTTCCAATTCTTCAGGTGGTCCGTCACTCGTTCAAAGTAGCAAGCACTGACTTCAGAATTTACGTTTTTAGCAAACAGCTCATGGTTGGATCCTTTTAATGTTTATATTATGTGGATTATGTAAAAAGGACCAGAAAAGCGAAAATTATGAAGTGAATAAATTTGATATTTAAATTGTATTTTTATTGAGAGCTAATACAGTCCATTAGCAGACGACAAAATACAGCGTTACAAGTAAGTAAAAATTCCTGTTTCTTTAGATTGTGCTGCTTTTGTGAGTATTTATTATGATATTTTTTTATTTAATTATTAATATATTTAAAAATTTAAAATAAATCAATATAGTTTTAGTTTTTATTATGTTATATTGCAATATAATAGTATAGCTTTTCTGTAGCTTATAGACCACATGCGTACTCATTTTGGCGCCAAAATTAATAATGTAGGACATTTAAGTATAAATTTTTGTGATTTCAATAGCCCAGAAAGATAGTAAATATTTTTAGAAGCAAAAATATGTAAAAAATTTTAAATAATTCTCAATTTTTTTTCAGTGCATTTTATTCGAAAACCAAAACGCGGCCTGGCAACTTCTTTCCTGTGACATTTTTATCTAGAAGCAAAAACCTTGAGTGATATATACCAAAATGATGATTTTTACATTTAGAATAATGTGATATAAACATATTTTATTAATATATCCTTTTAAGGGAGTATTTTGAATAAAAGTAAATTAACTACTTGGGACCCTACTAATCAGGATATAGATATGGAAAAATTTAATATTCTTCAGATTAGATTTTTCTTCAATAATGGTGATTGCGCTCCATATTTAAAGATTTTAAGGTTTATAAATAATTAATTTACATAGTTCATAAGTATTATAATATTCAGTCGTAATGTAAATGACTCGTTATAAAAAATAATACGATTTTTATCACGTACTAATTCTCCTCAGACATGTCAACATCAACAGAGCTTTGGGGAGGCTGTAACTCTCTCTCTCTCTCTCTCTCTCTCTCTCTCTCTCTCTCTCTCTCGTTGTAGTAGTAGTAGTAGAAGAAGGGTGGGATATGCCTTTTTAACGACTGCAGAAAAAAAGAAGGAAAAAGAAGAACAACAACAAAAAGAAGAAGACGAAGTAAAAGAAGAAAAAGAAAAGGAAAAAAGAAGAACAAAAAGAGCAGGAGGAAGAAGAAGTAAAAAAAAAAATAATAATAATAATAATAATAATAAGAAGAAGAAGAAGAAAAAGAAGAAGAGAAGAAGAAGAAAATAAAAGAAGGGAAAGAAGAAGAAAAAAAGATGAAAAAGAAGAAGATAAAGAAGAAGAAGTAAAAGAGAAAAAGAAGCAAAGGAAAAGAAGAGGAAGAAGTAGAAGAAGAAGAAGAAAAAGAAAACGAATAATAATAACAAGAAGATGAAGAAGAAGAAAAAAAAGAAAAGGAAAAAAGAAGAAGAAGAAGAGCTAATAGAGAAAGAGGGAGAAAGCGAGAGAGAGGGATATATATATATATATATATATATATATATATATATATATATATATATATATATATATATATATATATATATATATATATATATATATATATATATATATATATATATATATATATATATATATAAAGAAGAATAAAAAAGAAGAAGAAAGACGAAAAAAAGAAGAAGAAAAGGAAGAAAGAAAAAATGAAGAAGAAAAAAGAAGGAGGAGAAGAAGAGGAAGAAGATAAAGAAAGGAAAAAAAAGAAGATGAAGAAGGAGAAGACGATGTAGAAGAAAAAGAAGAAGAAAAGAAAAAATAAGAAGAAGAAGAAAAATAAGAAGAAGTAGAAGAAAAAGAAGAAGAGGAAAAAGAAGAAGTAAAAGAAGAAAAGAAAAAAATATGAAGAAGAAGAAGAAAAGGAAAAGAAGAGGAAGAAGAAGTAAAAGACGAAGAAGAAGAAGAAAAATGAAAAAATAAGAAGTAGAATAATAATAATAAGAAGAAGTAGAAGAAGAAGCGGGAAAAGAAGAAGAAAAAGAAGGAAAGAAAGAAAACAAAAATGAGAAGAATAAGAAGATGAAGAAAAAAAAAGAAGAAAAGGAAAAAAGAAGAAGAAGAAGAAAAGGAATAAGAAGAAGATGAAGAAGAAAAAGAAAAAGGGCAGAAGGAAGAAGAAGAAAAAGAAGAAGTAAAACATAATAATAATAATAATAATAATAACAAAAATAATAATAGTGATAATAATAATAATAATAATAATAATAAGAAAAAGAAGAAGGAGAAGAAGCAAAAGAAGAAGGAGAAGAAGAAGAAGAAGAAAAAGAAGGGAAAGAAGAAGAAAAAACAAGATGAAAAAGAAGAGGAAGAGAGAAGAAGAAAAGAAGTAAAAGAGAGGAAGATTAAGAAGAAGAAGCAAAGGAAAAGAAGAAGAAGAAGCAGAAGGAAAAGAAGAAGAAGAAAAAGAATAATAATAATAATGATAATAATAAAAATACTACTAACAATAATAATAATAATAATAAGAAAAAGAAAAGGAAAAAGAAGAAAAAAAAAGAAGAAGAAGAAGAAAAAGAGCTAATAGAGAAAGAGAGAGAGAGAGAGAGAGAGAGAGAGGGATATATATTTATATATATATATATATATATATATATATATATATATATATATAAATATATATATATGTATATATATATATATATATATATATATATATATATATATATATATATATATATATATATATATATATATATATATATATATGTACATATATATACATATATATATATATATATATATATATATATATATATATATATATATATATATATATATATATATATATATATATATATAATATATATATATATATATATATATATATATATATATATATATATATATATATATATATATATATATATATATATATATATATATATATATATATATATATATATATAAAGAAGAAAAAAGAAGAAGAAGAAGCACCTGAAGAAGAAGAAAGACGAAAAGAAGAAGAAGAAGAAAATGAAGAAGAAGAAAGACGAAAAGAAGAAGAAGAAGAAGAAGAAGAAAAAGAAGAGGAAGAAGGTGAAAAAAGAAGGGCATCCGGAGGTGCACTTCTGCAAGGGGACAAACCCTGTGGCATCTTTTAATATATGATAATGTACAAATTTGTACAATACAATTATATATATATATATATATATATATATATAT